>KN838775.1:18858-54040 GCA_000827195.1 Laccaria amethystina LaAM-08-1
AAAAAAAAAAAAAAAAAAAAAAAATTGGTTTCTGTGTGCAGGCATGTCATTAGGGGATGTAAAAGCCATTCAGTGTCTTAACCGGCCCTTCCGCAGCCCCAGGCAAGCGAGAATTTTTAGATCGAGGGGGATAACATCTTGAAATCTAAGGCCTAAAGTTAACTTCGACCCAGAGATTGGCACAAGTCTTACGTACCCGAATCTCCAAGCGGTGTGTTCAATCTACCCGAATTCGGTTAATTCCCCTCCGACTTTAAACGAGTCACCGCAGTAGCACTGTAGCAGATCGATTTTCCCAAGTTACGGTCAGAGCGTGCTGCGGAGTCATGGCGGGCCGAGTTCAAACACTATTCGGCTTGGCTGAAGTACACAACCTGTCAAGTTATGTTTTGAGAGGCGCTACATATGACGTGCGCAGCGCGCAGTCTTTCAGTGAGGGGCACTTCGTAATGATGAAGAGACCATCTACAAGAAATGGATCTGGTATCATTAAGAGATGCAACACACTCAGTAGAATAAGGGAGGCCTTCAAATAAGAAAGGACCTTCTCAAAATCGTTGAAATCGTAACATGAAAGTTTTTTCCCCGAATGGAATGTTGGGGCCATCGGCCGTTCATTTTTGGTTTGCTGAGCCATTTGGGAATGGCAGTGTTATGCTCGTACCGAACCCATTCCCAATTTCCCATGTATCACAGTCGCGAGTGAAGGGGCGAACCATAAATACTTTTTTTTGTCTTGATCATCTTTGTCTGAGCTGATTTCGTTGTATGAATGGTAAGATATCTTTAGTGCAGAAAGCAGAACTAGCGCCCTTTGCCATCCGCCTTGCTTTCGTGTGGAGGTGAAAACCTGAGGGTCTGAGATTATTAAAAAAAGGAACCATCCCTTAATCGCCAGCCTTACCTCGAGAGGCCGCTAGAGAGGGGTGGTCGGCTTGCATGGAACTTCAGTAAGCGCCAGGTCGCACTGGACGTCCTCCGGGACTCCGGTGAACATGTAAGTAGCTAGCGGGAACAGCGCCACAAAGTCCTCGGTACCTGGAAAAGATGGGGTAAGGTACCTGGAAGCTGGACGAGGTAACCAGGTAACCCAGGTCCCAGATGCATATCTCACAGCTGTTTGTTAAACAACCTCAAGGCAAACATCGGAGTGGCCACAACCTAATAGGCGTAGGATGTATAATGCTGAGAAATTACATATCGGATGTCCAAGTACTCCCCTACCTACAAATCGACATTCGAATTCCCCTATGAATCAATGTCCATACTCCCTGAACTGGGAGCGTCCACGGTTGGTAGATCGTTCCCTGGTTGTTGCGACGGGGAGACTTGCATGGAATGAGCAGTTATACCCTCATTCACTGGGGACGAGATCGGAGAGCTGGCAGGCGATATTTGGCTAAGCCGTGCTTGCCTCTTCGACCGCATCGAAGGGTTGAAATGATTACACTTCATACATAAGTATTCTGAGAAGCAGGACGTTAATAAGATAAGCGGGCGAAAAGAGGCAAACATACGCGCATCCTCCCACATGCTCTCCTTCACCAGACCGTTGTGAGCGAAGCATTTTTCGCAGATCAGTGCGTATCGAGAGCCTGGAGAGACGTTGTATTGCTCGTCGTCACCTAGCAACTTGTCGGCCAGCTTGTCGTACCACTGCTTACGCGGCGGTGTTGCCGCAAACGGTGGCGACATAACCTCTATGAAGGAATGAGAAAATGGGCAAGTACGAGAGGGAGGTGAAGGCGCACGAGCAAGACGAGGATTCACACCGGAGGTTTGTCCCAAATTTGGGTGTTGGGGGACAGGTTGACGAACGGGTTGGCGAATCGGGGTAGAAGGTTGGCCAGGAGTGTTCTGGCCCGGAAGAGTTCGTGAAATGACGGGGGTGTTGGTGGGAGTTGAGTCGTCATAACGCTGAAGAAGATCCCGCGTGGAATAGTAGTTGGTTTTCTTCTTGATCTCCTCTACCTTGGTCCTCCGCTCTTTCATCAGCAGTTGAACCGTTTTCTCTAAACCCAAAGTGAGCCTCACGATAGTAAAACAAGGTCAGAAAACAGACCTTCTGCGTCTCCTTTTCGCTTATACCAAATCTGAACAATCCTCCGTATGAAAAGAATGCTATATGACGGTCACGATGAGCAAGTGAATATGCACCACTGATCTTACGAATAACGCACACGATAGGCCCAATAAGCACTGGGAACGCCTTTACCGCTCTTTCCAGTCTCACAGTCCTCACACCCCTACTATCCCGAACTTGTGGAAGGTACTCCATGTACCACAGACTGACGTATGCCACCCAGGTTGCCAGTGTGTACAATGTCACCAATAACGTTGCCCGCCGCTCGCGCAGCCTAATCTCGGACAGCTTCACCTGGCGCTTCTTGATGTCATTTGCGAGGTTTGAGAGGATGGTCTCGTAATCTTCCTCTTTCTGTAGGTAAAAAAAAAACAGTTACACCCAAACCTTCGTTGAAGCGAACAAGGATCTACCTGAACAAAAAGACGGCTGAAAAACGACATCGTCGTACAGATTTGCCCCGGGCGTCCTAGGATTACAGCGAAAAAGGGATCGTTTGAGCTCAGACTCGTGGTGGATGCATGAAAGCAAGTTGCACAAACAGTTGTGACGTGGATGTCAGGTGTTGTGACATGTCACACCCATTTTCTCCTTCAACCACGACCATATTCGCCCTGGATATGGCGCTTCTCTTCACGAAGCTCAATTCCGGTGAGATGTGGTGTATTTTTACACACGTTTTCCACCATATTTTATTATAAGGAGAGGAACACTGTGCCTCTGGGCCCCATGACTTGGGATTGGCTTCTGTTTCACAAGTGCTACCTGCAGGTTGGCAGAGGTTTGCTTCTCGAACGATGCCCAGGATAGCCCTTCCCTCAGAATAGACTCGTCAGTCAAAGTGACGACCCCAAGTATAGCGTTCGTTTGGCGCCGGGAGGATCAAAAAAGCCTCATTAACTTCTGCACCATATGATCTCAACCTCTCCGCACCGATGCCCCGATCTAACAGTGATCGCGAGCAAGTCGTTATGAAGACGCCGCCAGGGAGATGATAACGACCGACGTCGGTGTTTCATTATATACGGTCTCCGACTTCGTTCTCCACTATACCAGTCACGAGCCTTTGCTCCACGCATCCAAGGGGAGGACCACCTTTTTGGTGTCCTAATCGAATCTCGTCCAAAATTACGTCACGCTTCTTTATCTTTCTTTTTTTTCAGCGCAATCGGAACTTCCCAGTGTAAGAACCTCTCGGAAAGCCTCACTTATTGCGTCCCTGATTAATTTGCATTCAATTCGAGTCATAATAATCCACACAACCTCCCTTCAGCATCAGGACATGAGTCATGTCCCATGCCGATTGTTTAACCACCAAGCCCCTCGCTCAAATCTCTTCGCAAATGTAGTCCGCAATAAGTGCTGGAAGAGCACGGGGTCAAAGTGAAATTCGAATAACGTTCTATTACAGCATTTACAATCCTCCTCGACATTTGGCCAGCAGTCGTAAGGACTCCGTAAGGCTCTCATGCCAAGCCGACTTGCGGGGGGCCACTTTTATGGCAACCGAAGATGACGGGGATAGTTCGTAATCACCTCCTAACCTCCTTGGTGCGTTCCACATGGATCCGCTCGCCGCTGGCGCTCTTGACTATCCACCGACCTCTCAGCTCCGCCAAGGACGAAGATATTCGGATTTTGACAGCCAGCTCCACCCAGGTTTTGGGTTCTTTGGGTTCTCCGGATCAGTGAGGCGTATTTTTTAAAATTCCACCTCTTTCCACCGACTCCGAGCATGGTGTTACCTTGAAGAGTTACGACGCTGATCTCCTCCATAAACTCAAGCTAGGGGTATGTCTCCCGCCTTCAGCGGAGATTACCCCAGGACTTGCATAGGTTGAAGGTAGTGCAATGATCGTATTTGGCATTTTCCTATTATCGTATTCCCTAATTTGCTGACCCGGGGTCTCGGACCCTTAGGGGGTTAAATGTCGGGAAATTACAGGTGATTAAGCAGATAAAACACAGCATACAAGATATCCGCACAGGAATCAGGGGATCAGAACTGCGTGCGTACTTTCAAGTTGTCCTGGTGATGGTAATATCAATCTTTTCAGCGCCCAATAATTGCTCCACGGTGGAGACTATGGGACAAGTACCGCAGTCCTCCGTTCCGAGGCTCGCAATCGCGATTAATAAATTGACCTCGTCGGTCTTGGAAAAGAAACGAGTCCCGAGTTGGAGTCATATGTTTTTTTTCAAAGTGGCTCAACAGTGACAGGGATTGAAAGCGCCGCATTCCATCTAGCAAGGTTTGATTTAATTTTTTGGGTTACTTACGCGGTTCACAGCATTTCTCCAACATTATTTCCAGCGAGGGCGGTGAAGATACCTACAAGTTGACTTTGTAACTTGTGATGGCAACTGCCAATCGGTATTGCCACCTTGTATACGAAAAGACGCCGTAGGTCTGACTCAAGATAAAGATTGCAGTAACATGAAGGTTGGAGCCTTGAGAGCTCTGAAAGTGACCAACACAAATTCAAAATCACTTCGATTCCGATATATGCAGAGTTATTATGCCGCAAAGCCATCAAACAAACAAAATCAGAAGTTCTGTGTTCAGGGCCTCTTCCTTCTCCGACCACCATGGTCCGTGGGATTTCGAAGCACACTCATATGACAATCGCCAGTGATCCATCAGGTGGAACTCTGCCCAGAAGAAGACCCCTCCAATGAATGCGGCTGATATGAACCGGATGCCACACCGATCCAGCTCTTCTCTAGCCGCTTCTTTACCACAGATTTAGAATCGACTCGTTCCGTTTGTTCAAAATTTCTAAACTTGTGGGTACCTGATGGTCGTTGCTATATTTGGGACAAGACGCGTTCGCATTCGTGTTCAAATTGACCATCGTCAACGTAGTACTCGACGATGGTGGAAAAGGTAACATCATGTCGTGCCGCCCTTGCCAATAAAGGATGAAGGTTGTAGAATCATTCAAGCATGGACAAGACAGTCACACGAAAACACCCGATGTAATCTTTTATGTTGGAAACTAAGCTGCATAGGACATTCATGTTGTTGGCCCTCCCCTTTCCAGCGCAGCTACTTTTGGGCACCTTTAGGCGGCGCCAAAGAAGCTGCGGTTGGCCTCATGCTCCTGCTTTGATATTTCTCTCTTCTTCAAAATCATGACTCAGCTGACAGCCGCAGTGCGATTGAAAGGGTAAGGAGCCATTTCGAGGAGAGTCAAACACTAGGCGAAGCAGATTCATGTCCCCGCAGCAAGTGGAAGGATTAATTTGCTACCTCGTGGTAGTGCTCTTGATTCACGCCCGCCACGTTCCGCGGAATGATGAAGTTGAGTCGGAAAGAAATGTAGGTTGTTTCGCCTCTATTCGGCTCTGCGAGCATGCGATGCTTGGAAGGTGTGCTACTTCTTCAAATTCATTTTGAGAACATCGTATCGAAGGACCTTTGCTAGGTTCTTCTCGCGGATGAATTAGGACGCCAATCCCCCTGAATCGCAGCGAGATTTTATTGAAACAATCAACGTCTTTCCTTCCCTCATTTGGGAAGCTATACGCAACATGCCGATTCGGCCGTCGGTAGGGAGGGATTTGAAAGTAATATCCTTACGTCACGGAACCCATAATCGTATTTCCTTTACAGCCCTGTGATCTACATCAATCTGGTGAACCTTGTTTCGTTCGAATGGTTCGGGGGGTCATGGGCCGGAAATAGACAAATAAGACGCTCTTTTCATTGTTCTCCACACATACTACTTAGGGCGGTCTTCAACTCCACAACGGATCCGGGGCAGAAACTGTCGCTGGACAATTGCAAAACGGTTGGCTTGCACCAAATATCGTCACTAGCTCAGATCTCAAGGGACCCTGGATCTCAAATCTCGATACAACCTTACTCGGGGACACAAGTTTGGCACCGAACCTTTTGGTAAACGCTATATAAAGGAATGAGGCGTCTCACTCACAATCTTCACAGCATGCCTCAGACGCTAATGGCTCAACAAGCATATCTCCTCAATGCCCTCTTCGAACTGCCAGTGGACAGAAACCCATCGATGCACTCTTCATGCCACTCCTCGATGTTGGGAGGCTATCCGCCCTCATCGTATCCATCTTCGCTTCCATCATCGCTCCCAAGCTTTGACGACTGTTGGTCCGCTGGTGAGTCAGATGCTGTTTTTTGTCTCTCTTCATTCAATAACATTTGTAGGGCAAGACCGTTCCAGTTCTTCGAAGCGTTTGACCGCCCAGTATCGTGGGCAAAATAGAGGGACGGCACAATTAAACAATTACATTCGAGAGTCATTTCCTGATTGTCGCACCATTCAACCACCTTTCTATTCCTCATCTTCCTCTTCAGCAAACTACACACCCTCTCCTTTCGATCCTCCTCTATCCCACGGCTTCGGTCAGCACAGACTTGAAGAGCCCTATGCCAGGGATCCCTCCGCAAACGTTGTTGGAGATTTGGGATGGGACGTTTCTGGAGACCCGGCATCTTTGGGTATACATGTTCCCTGTTCTGCTACAGATTGGAACAGCCAGTTGCAAATCTCACCACTCGACGCCCAATCCTGGAACAATATGATGCCTACGTCCATGGTCAGTCCCTTGACGTCGTATACACCCCATTACTCCGTGACGGACGCCGACTTGGCCACCCTTCACCGTATTTCACCTCATCCCTCACCATCGCCTCCACCAGCATATGACCAACGAAATTCTACCGGCGCGTGTCCGCCGGCCAAGTCACGGAGGTCCAGCTTGGACCGTTCAGGCGTCGCGAAAAAGTGTTCCCATTGTCAAGCAACATCGACCCCCCTCTGGCGGAGGGACCCGACAACTTTCAAGACGCTTTGTAACGCTTGCGGCCTCTATCTCCAACAACGAAATAAACTCCGGCCTCAGGAACTCATCGACGCTGATACTGATGACGGGGATACCACAGATTCCTCGGACGGGAATTATATTGGTCCCGAGTGCAGCCATTGTCGGACGCATCATACATCAGTCTGGCGTCGTAGCAAGACAGGAGCACAGCTTTGCAACGCCTGTGGGGTGTACGCCCGCCTTCGAGGAAAGCCGAGACCTCTATCCCTCAGGAGGAACAAGATTAAACCTAGAACCAAGCATGCTCCTACTAAATGACTGGAATTAAAGTACAGACGGACGATACTTATTCGTACGCATTATGGGCATTGGCGGACGCTTTTTATTTTACCTTGACAACGTGTAGTAATGCGTCCAACAACATAAAAAATAAAATGTTACATTGTCATGCAAAGCTAGCTCATCCTCCCGCTTCTGGATGTTGTACTTTTGCAGAACGCGAATTCCAATTAAACTTTTTACTGCATCGAGATGTCACCCACCCTGAGCGGTAGCCTCTCAGCTCGCACATGTACAGGTACATAAACGAGCTAAGCCTGACCACCACAAGCCAAATTTTCAGAGGGTTTGACGGCAATAAATTCCCATGATGGCGACGGGCCAGTAATAAACGCGTCCGTCATATCTTTGGCATGTATATATTTGATGAGCTCACCCATGGCTACTTATCTAGGGGTAGCAGCCTTGGGTATAAATGTGTATGTCGGGCGCCCTCGTTTCCCAGGTTTGTTTCTGCCACAAATTTCTGCCACCGCGCGAAATTAATGGACATTTGTGTGAATAAAGCAACATCCGACTGTAACTTCAGGAACCACCAGAAAGACCACTCCACAATCGTGATGGAGGGAGGCTGTATTAGAAAGCCGGAATAGTGGTTCCACATGGTCACTTGCTCGGCAGTTCGTCATGAGGTGCATAACGACGCGCTTCCATCATGATTTATCATTTTGAGCGCTGGTTACTTGCTCACGCCCGGAAGCTGCCGGCGGAACAGAAATTCGAGAATATGACATTGTTTTTCCTGGTGGTGCATAGTGGCAACTGGAAATTTGCCAGTAAAGCACCCACATCTCATTGTCAGGCATTCAAATTCATGATCTGGAGCTGGGTGAAGGATTGGTAGTTTATATTGCGCACTTCGGTGCTGTCTTTCAGAATCCATGCCTTTGATCGTTTATGTCAGATGCTTATGATTTCCGGGTAGGGCACAGCCCCCAGTTCCGAATGATGGAGGAAAAACGCGTCTGTCACAAAGCACGTGGAAGAGCTCTCCGTATATCACCTCATTGGACCATATTTGGCTTAAAATTAGTTGATGAAAAAGTTCAAATTCTCAATTCCAGTAATTAGCGGAACTATAAACGGAGGCGCCGTGACGTGCACTCAATGCCACGCCAGCTACAGCCTCCATCCAGATTGAGCAACAGCGGAGAATTTGATCTTGGGAATAATCAGGCAGTTATGACATTGATAGATACGATGTGAAACAACCTACAGGGTATACGGGATACACAGCAAGTCAACGAAAGTTTAAATATGACAGATGTGGTTCACGATTTTTACGGAGTCATTTTATCTGAGGGATGAAGGGTGAACATGAATTAATTTATCAGAGGAGCATCGCCTTCCAAAACGTTCCCGTAGTCAATGATTAAGTCAGTGCAGTGTGACTTCTTGTGATCGCCCCAAGCTCTAAGCATCATAATTGATAAGCTACAGTAAAACCTTGCCATAGTCCGGGAGGGTAGCTACACAAATGAATAACCGTCTTGGAGAAATAGTGTCTGGCAGTGACTTCAACAAGTTTCCATTCATGGAATTAGGGATATGCTTGGCCTGAACAGATAACCACCAGAATCTTCAATTACTAACTTCCATTCTGCTGCGCAGGATGGCCAACGATACAAGGTCCGGAGAGTGCTCGAGACGCCACCGTCGATTCCTCAAGGCCTTTCAGCACTACGTTCTGGAGGTTTCGTAGGCCTCAATGGCGGCGGAAGCGAGTAGAAGCACGGAGTATATCAAGGTGCGACAACCCCAGTCTATACCCAATTCTCATAAGTGGACCCTGTGCAACGGAGCACACCAAAACTGATTCCCAGAGTTTGCAGTCTGCGTCCAGCTGTTTTAAACAGTGAACTCGTGTGTCCCGCGTTTCGTGTTGCATTTCGGTAGACAGGAGAACTTACCTCAAGTCGGTCTACGAAAAAAAAACCATGAGGACATCCGCCCGTCCCTAATCAAGGGCAACGTATAGCAGCACATGTCCACTGTTTACATCGCGTTAGCCTCGCGTTTAAGTTGAAGGGAGGCCGGGAGTCATACCATTGGAACCATAATTGATTCAATGTTCAGAAAGGTAGAAGCGCTGAGAAATATTTTTGGAAACCTCGGAAGGTGAAGGTACCCACCTGCGGTTCGTATTTGAAGCTGAGTAGGTGTTGAAGCTGGCCGGTGCTGTATCGTAAGCTACTCAGGAGGGTAACGGTTAGGGTAACGAGGCTTGCTCATTTGTTCAATATCCTTTCATGTGTTCGGCAATCTTCGAATTCCGTAGTGAAATTCTTGAAGATTGCAGCGGAACATTCGTTAGTCGATTCAGGGTGACGACCTCTAAGCTTCCATCAGCCAAAACTATAGGCTAACGTTAGATGGTGGTTCGAGCGCGCTGAGGCTTTGAATGTGGGGTCTTGAGAACCTAGCTCCGAATTGAACCGTAAAATTTAATATCAAGGTATTCAGTGTGGTCAAAGTCGATCTTGCTTCGAGGGTGATGAAAACACTTTTTCCATGCAACTTTAACTCTCAGCCAAGAGGGACCATGGATGAAGGCCAACTTGAATGAATGATTAAATACATGAATCCGCCGCCTCGAGAGTCAAAATAGGCAATTCCAAAAGGGGAAGAGAAAGGTGAATCTGGACCATCATTTATGGGCGCTTGAGCAGCTGAATGAGAACGTACCTTGATAGAAGGGACTCTCAACAAGGCAGAGAGTTTGCGGGCAGCGCGGGTGAAGATAATCCCTGCCGGAGTTCTCTGATTTTCTAGAGCGCGTCAAGAATATTACACTAGGCAAGCCGAAATGGATGTACCGAGGGCATCTCACGCCGTCTAATAAATATTGGCCGAGCCCCCCAGCCCCCCACCCCACCAGCAGTGAAGAAAGTTGCAACGACTGAACCCGAATCGGCATTTCGGAGCGAGGTATTTCTAAAAGAGAACGCCTGGTAAACAGAATCTGTGGGAAAAGACCTGAGAAGACCTGCAAGTTCCGTTCGAGAATGTCAATCCGAAAATAAGACTCGTAGTACATTACCCCTTGAGGTACTTTCCTTTCCAGTCAAGTTCTGATGTTCTTGAATGCAATTCCGTGGCATAAACTGATAGTTGAGAATGGAGAAGGCCGTGTTGAACTAGAACCACCCATTGCTAGATAAAAGGAATTAGACCCTTCAGCGCGTGAATACTCCGAAGAAAGGGAAGATGTACCAAATTGAGTCTGGCGTGGAGGCTTCCCTTGAAAGGTTCTACCGTGAGGAGGCCGCGTGTTGACCTGGGAGTGCCAAAAGGACACTTAAGGGCTTGCACATGGCGCGATCTGAGCGCGCAAGATTACACACGATCCCTGGTAGCCGTATCTGGCGGGCATGTGAAATCCACTCGCATATAGGCGTCCGATCACGTATTGCCGCTTGAGAACATACACCGCACGAGAAGGAAAATGGGGGGGGATAATAGGCACCTCGACTGTGTTCATAAAGAGATGTTTGAAAAAGCAGTAGCTGGCCGTAGTTTCACGGAATCTCTATGCGTTCTTCGCCCCGAAAAAGGAACATCACTAGATAGTAACAGATAAATATTTCAGTGCATGAACTTCTCAGCAAAGGAAAGCATATCGAATCAAGCCTAGAGGGTCCTGTTTACATTTTCAGTCTGCCAAAAATGGAGATCGGCCTGAGAACTTCACCATAAATTTTTGGGCGGTCGGGATCCCTGGCCATAATAAAACTGGGGTGAACATATACGTAAACCTTGCGATTTCCGAGGTGGACCTAAATAGTACTGGATAACCCGTTTGGGTGTTTTCCCTGTACGGAATGCGGGTCCCTTTTTTTTTTTTGCGAAGAGAAGAACTTCATAAATACCTATAATGACAAAAACCCGGGTAGGCCTTTCCGATATTAAGACTTCGGGTGAATGAAAACGGATGCATCGGAGCGAGAAACGACGCCGCGGAATACTTGGAATTTGAATATCCCGCTTTATCATCTTGAGACTAATGACATGAATCTTATCGCCCTTCGACGAAGTAATTGGGATACGAGGGCTTTGTCTGGAGATCCGCCTGATCCGGAGGAGAAAGCTGAGACTTGACTGAGCAGCCGTGTCTGTAAAAATAAAATTGTCTCCGTATAAGGTAATAGATGAAAATAGAACTAACCAGAGGCTCTTCATAAAATGAAGCAGAAGTGATAAAGGGTTGATCGTTGAACTGTGATGTGCCGAGGGACGTAACATTTGACTTCGACATCAGTGACATCACCCATACTGTCGTCTTGAAACAATCATGGTTGGGTCGAGCCGGGGTAGGACGAAATAGAGAAGTTGGTTTGGCCATCTGGTCTGAAGTTGGGGATTCGGACGACATGGGATAAGGAAGAACACGAAGTGTCATCCTGAGACGAGCGTAAGATGCTGACAATGATCTTGAATGATATCAGTGGTGTGCGCCCGCCTGTGTTTGTCCCGATTCCTGAGTGTTCAGGCATAGATTCGACGATATTATGTACTTACCCTGGGATGGGGTTTCCGAGACGGAGCGGTGGCGCTTTCGAAGGAGACAAAGGGAAAATTTCGGGATCAAGACACTGTTTCAGCGCAGTGAAAATTGCTAGCGATTAATTTATTTGGGCGTTCCGCAGCGATATCGGAGGTTTAGACTCGGAGAGCGCTCGATTAGATTTGGCCCTCAAAGCTTGAAGTAAAGCAAATGGTACGAGTTTTACTTGATATTTGAATGAATTTTTACCGTCCGAGTGCTCGTTGCAAAGACCAGAGATGGCTACTAGTCTGCATTTTTAAGCCACATCGTGGTTTTGTCGTGGTTGCAAATGAAGGTGGTTGTTTGTACGCAACTTGGGTACCAAACAATTCAACAATAGGAAAAAAAAGTCAAACATCTGCCTCACCTTTAGGCTTTGTGTTGACGTCGTCGACATTCCTACATGGCGCTCGTCGCCCTCAAGCGCGTCCTCTGCTGTTGCATCGCCGACGACGAGCACGATGCCAACCAGGTCGACGAGTCAACGCACCTCATCCCAAGTCAAGAAGAACCAAACGTATCCTAGTATGTGTCATACGACCATTGGCCGCCGCTCGCTCACCCAAATCACACAGTTCAAATGCGCTTCTCCAGTTGCAAACCGATCAGCGGAAGCTACGAGAACGTCTCGGGCTCATTGTCCGCGCAAAGGAGGGGTAAGTCGGTTGTCTTCGAAATCTACATGTGTTCTCAAAGTCACACGGGCATTCACCAGAAAAATGGTCAATGTCGGCTCTCAGCTTCCTTTCAATCTCCATAACCAAGTTATACCGGAGCCCGAAGCTCATGACAGCATATCGCGCTCACCGTCGCGAAGTGACGTGTCTGGGTACTACTATGACTCGTACAATACCGACCATCGACACCAGAATCACCACAACGGCGGACGACGTGGACGAGGATTTACTTTGAGATCGCGCTCGGCCTCTCCGTCGCACACCCCTTCGGCTGTGATCACAGACCAGCCGAAGCCTAACCCCATCTTGAACGTCAGATGGGTCGGATTCACCCCGAAGGAAGTGAAAAATCGCGGACGGCAGAGTGAGAGAAAATCCTCTCAAAGTGGGACACCGAAGTCGGAAGAGGAGGAGGACAGCGCTATTTCCAGCTCTGTGCGTTGTTTGTTGCCTTGCTTGGCTTTATGTCACTGACGTGTCCATATACTGCTACAGAAATCCCTGACGACACTGAAATTGCAAGATGTTGGCTCCCTCTCTGTGGGCTGGGGTGACTAGCGGCATTCCCATCATTGTCGCAGCGTCCCACTGCCGCCCTGTTTCTCACCACACGCGACCCATCCACTCTCAATTTTGCAACTTGTACTTATTAGCGATCCCGACTAGGCACTCCTGGTTGCGCGTGTCAACCCCACCGACCACCCTCGCCGATATTCTATATCACAGACAACGTACTAGCCTCTATCATAATCACCTGCGCAAATTCAGCTGTAATCATTGAAACCTCAGCCACAACAAATACAATTGCAACGGCCTCGCTATAACCACTTTTACTCGGGGCTTGAGGATTTTATCCGCCTTCCCACCTCACACCCATGGCCATGCGGTGATTTCGGTCGTGGTTAACGCATATTCAAACCCTGCCATCCAACTCATCTCGGCCACGCCCAGGTCAATCGCTTCTTTGAGCCCATCTGTACTCATCGGTCAGCCCATGCCCACTAGCCTTGGCTTTCAGTTGTCGGCTTGCGCCTGACGTCCGGTGTTTGACATAAGCCACCCCATAGGTTGGGCTCAACATCCCTGCAGGCGTGAGCCCAGCTCTACTTCTTGGCGCAAGCTCAGCCGTGATCGTCATTAGGACTTGTGACGTCCACTGTCGTGTCCTCAAGGTTTCACGCGAAGCTTGCGACCCACTTGTACTTACATATTACGCTGCAAACTCAGTCATGATCACCCGCCCGAACCCGCCTGTAAGTAGCTATAATCACCTCAGAAGCCTTCTTGTTGGGATCCTACCCATGTCCGCCTTCCATCCAACAGCAGGGTCGACAAATTTGAAAGCTTAACCTGTTTCCCCAACTATTCAGCTTTGGCTGTCCTTGACTCTGACAAGTCCAGCGCCATCATTTCTTTCAGCTCATCCGTTTCCATCGGCTATTTCACGTTCTCCAGCATCGGGAGCTTACTTACGCCCACAACCCACACGTTGGTTTGGCATGAGAGGCCGTGCTCGTCGGGTCAGCATGTCGGGCCATGCGGTTGAGATTAGGAAGGCGTCGGCGGGAGTCGGTTGGTCGTGGCTGGTCAGGCCTGCGTGATTACCAACACCTCAACCATCATCACGATTCGATCCTATCTCATGGTGGTCAAGCCCTGTCCCACCATCGCAACTCTGGCGTATTTATGTACATACTCTGGTGAAATTCGGTGTTCATGAGTCATTGGCTAAGTTCAGCGGCGCCCGTTGGTCAAGCTGTGTCCCAGTCAGGTCCACCCGCTCCTAGTACTGCCGCTGTCATTTCTTGCCGTCAGCGTCGGCATCGCAAGATAACATTCTCTTCACGGTCGAACCTGACAAACTCATCGATTCTAACGGACTCTCAGCTTTTGTGGTCGTCCTTTTCTTGGAACCTCGCGCCGTAACTAAAACCCGTCATTACTATCTTCATGCTCAAGCTCACTTGTCTTTATCGCGCTTAATTCTATCGTTTCCGCCGCAGTCGCGTCATGTTGGTCTGATTGTCAAAGTCTAGGAGGTCTTCGTTGCAATTCTCTTCATTGCGAGCGAATCTTTGCCCTCCTTCATGAAACAGTCTCAACCCTTCCCCTGATAAGTAGTACACCCTACTTATCATGCAAGGCGCTGGCGCGAAGAAATTTAGACTTTAAAGCCTTCAACAAAACCTCCTGCCACAAAGTTCAAGCCGGGGCCTCCTAGCTCTCACATTCGGTCACGTTCGTGACTTTCGCCTGCCGAAAAAAGGTGACATTTTGTGACCGCTGACTCACCAGGCCCCTTTTGAATTTAAAGCTCTCTTAGGTCCGACGTTGCACTATTATTTACTCCATTGACCATGGCGAACGTCCCCGCTTTGTACCGGCCAGGATCGACCTTGAACATCAGGACATCGAAACTCTATCATGTGACCGTCGTTGTCGAGAAGGTCTTCACTCCGTTCACAACTAGCCAAGTCTTGGTTGTTCGCGTTATCTCGCCCCTACCCACCCATCCCTCCCTTCTCAACTCTCCAGTCATTTTGAAGATATATGATCCTTGATACGTCGAAGGACGTGGAGCTACATACTCATCAGACGGCTCCCTCTTGCAGGAAGAGTGTCCTTGGACCTTGGATAAGGAGGTAGCAGCAGTTGAACATCTCAAAGTTCACCCCGACTGCTGGTATTGCGACGACGTGGATTACGAGGTGAATGATGAAGTACACATGTGCAGGAGAGCAAGCGATAGCTGGACACGAGAGGTCGACGCGTATCACATTCTTGCGAACTCTTCCCTCTCTGGCTCCACCGTGCCTATATTCTACGAATCTGGCGATCTAATTCTCGATGAAACTCGGGCTATTATCCCTCGCGTTATCCTTCTCGAGTATATTCCAGATGTTACGAGTGTCTCTAGTCTAGGAGATATCGGGGTCATCACACCGTGGCATGTCCGCACCCTCGTCGCGACTGCGGTGAGATTCAACAAGCTAGGGGTAGTTCATTGGGACATAAATCGCGGAAACGTCCTGATTGGTGCGAAGCGCGCAGTGATCATTGATTTTGGCGAGTCCACCTCTCAGATACAAGATTATATCAAGAAGTTTTCAGACAATGATTGGGGGGGTCAGGTGGATGAATCTCAAGATCCAATGGCAGTGGAGAGGATGGTGACGCAACCGGATCCTACAACTGCAAGTCGGCTCGCAGACGCAGATAATTTCCAATCAAACAGGGCAACGACCTGCCGATTATCCAACGGGTACGTCTATCAGAATCATTCTCATCTGAGCACTCAGCAGGCTTAGAACCATCCTTAAATTGAAGACGTGACGACGGTTCTATTATCGCGTACTCTTTGATCGTATAGAAGCGTATTTGTTTGCCTTTTATTAGTTTAGTTGCCATGCGCTTTTCAGGATACATTTGAGGGAACGGAAAAAAATTGGAGAGGGTGGCACCTCGAAGATCTCCGAGACATATGGGGCCGGTAGGGAGAGGTGCTCTGCCGTCATTGTAAATATTAACAGGTCAAGGGGGGTGAAGATAGATTTACAAGCAAGCGTCCGTGGTCATATTACGCAAAGCCCAAGGTTGGGTCAAACTCTGTGAGAAACCAATGGAGAACTGTCACATCTAAATATATAATACTAATTTTATATTTAAAAGTAGACTCCCTCTCAAAATATCCCCAAAGTCAGCGTGCTAGTCAGGCCGTCATGAGTGTGGCTGAATGCGTATGATGTCGGAGTATTGAATTTCCTGTTCACATACCAACATTGCAATCGGGGCCCAAGGGGCTGGTTTAGATTCAGGAACCGCAAGCAATGCCTCAACAATTTGGGTCCCAGTGGGTTCGCTATTGAAGGCACAACAATGTCACATGCTGTCACGTTCGTGACGTTCGCCTGGCAACATTTGGTCAGGCTCCTTTCGAATTTGAAGCTCTCTTACATTACACTATTATTTACTCCCTTGATCATGGAGAACGTCCCCGCTTTGTACCGGCCAGGGTCGACATTAAACATCAGGACATCGAAACTCTACGCTCTGACCGTCGTTGTCGAAAAGGTTTTCACTCCGTTCACAACTAGCCAAGTCTTGGTTGTTCGCGTTATCTCGCCCCTACCCAGCCATCCGTTCCTTCTCGATTCTCTAGCTATTCTGAAGATATATGACACTCGCTATCTCGAAGAACGCGGAGCTACATACTCATCAGACGACGGCTCCCTCCTGCAGGCAGAGTATCCTTGGACCTTGGATAAGGAGGTAGAAGCAGCAGAACACCGCAAAGTTCATCCCGACTGCTACAATAACTGGTTTTGCGACGACGTGGATTCCGAGGTGAAATTTGAAGTATACCTGTGCACGAGGGCAAGCGATAGCTGGACCCGAGAGGTCGACGCATACCATATTCTAGCAAACTCTTTCCTTTCTGGCTCCACCGTGCCTATTTTCTACGACTTTGGCGATCTAATTCTCGATGAAACTCGGGCTATTATCCCTCGCGTTATTCTTCTCGAATATATTCCAGATGTTACAAGTGTCTCTAGTCTAGGAGATATCGGGGTCATCACACCGTGGCATGTCCGCACCCTCGTCGCGACCGCGGTGGAACTTAACGAGCTGGGCGTAGTTCATCGAGACGTAAATCGCGGAAACATCCTGATTGGTCCGAAGCGCGCAGTGATCATTGATTTTGGCGAGTCCATCTCTCAGATACAGGGTGGGATCAAGAAGTTTTCAGACGACGATTGGTGGAGTCAGGTGGATGGATCTAAAGATCCAATTGCAGTGGAGAGGATGGTGACGCAACCGGATCCTACAACTGCAAGTCGGCTCGCAGACGCAGATGATTTCCAATCAAAAGGGGCAACGACCTGCCGATTATCCAATGGGTACGTCTATCAGAATCATTCTCATCTGAGCACTTAGCAGTCTTAGAACCATCCTTAAATTGAAGAATTGACGACGGTTCTATTATCACACACTCTTTTGATCGTATAGAAACCTATTTGTTTGGACGCCCTCGGCAAGAATTCACATATGCATGATATGGTGGCAGTGGGAGAGGTGTTCTGCGTCATTGTAAATATTAACAGGTCAAGGCAGGTGGAGATAAAATTGCAAACAAGAGTTCGTGGTCATATTGCGCAAAGCGTAAGGTTGGGTCGAGCAACCAATGGAGAACCATGCCACCTAAGTATTTAATGCTATCCTCACTGTCTAATTTAAAATAAAAAAAGACTCATAGGCATTCCCTTTCAAGATATCCCCAAATTTAGCATGCTAATCAAGCGGTCATGATACGTATCGAGTAATGTGGCTGAATTTGTATGGCGTCGGAATCCATCACCAAGATTCAATTTCCTATCAGGGCCCAGGAGGCAAAAAGATTGTGGTTTACACTCGCGAACCAAAGTCAATGCCTGAACAATCTGGGCTCGCCACTGAAGGCGACATCCACCTTGATCGCGCTGTACGATAGTTGAGCAAGCCAACTGGCTGCCCCATCTTCGGTAGTCCCCATCCGTGTGCTTCGGATGTGAGAGCCGTCTAATTTTGCCGTCCCCAATCCGTGCACATAGTTTATTGCGGTCAATGCATCTAAAGCCTTAGCATCCCCCAGATATCATGCGCGTTGTCGTTGACTTGCTCATCGACGTCTTCATTTGGTGTCTTCGCTCCGAATTTGTCGATGGAAAAAAATTAGACCCTGGGAGTTGACGTTGACCGTTGAACATGTTATACTGAAAGGAGGTGCTTGAAAAAGAAAAGAAAAATCAAAATAATGTATATACATATTCCTTTAAAGTCTGACCAGCTCTCGCCGTCTTTTTATTATTTCATTGAAATATGTCTCCGAAGTGGGCATCGTGACTTGTATCACAAAGCTCTTCTCTTTGAATTGTAAACACCAAAAGAGATTCACGTCAGCTATCGCTGCCTGAAACGTTTTCAGATACCCAGAGAATAGGACTTCTTAAAAGAAAAATGGATACCCAACAGGCTGCGATATTCTTTGACTGGGAATCAAACCCAGTTCTCGTCCCGAGAAATTCACATACATACAATATGGGAATGTAGTACCGTTGTACTAACAAAGATCTATTTGTTAGTAAGTCAATCGTATCGTTTATCAGGAAAATCAAAAACCGAGACTCAGGAGCCTTTGTTAACGTTGGGACCCAGTGCCAGTGGAGGATAATATCCGCCACGATTCTAAGGCGGTTGAACAATGGAGGGATGTGCTTGAAAAAAATCATATTTGGAGTAAGTATTGAAGATATATCCTTTTGAACTTGCAGTCGAAGCTGGCTCTTGCATTCTATTTATTTATACAAATGTCAGCTCTGAAATGGGCTTTGTGGCTTCAAGCTGTACCACAAAGCCCTTTGGGCTGTATGGACGAAAAAGCATTTGACCTCAGCTATCTCTCCCCGAAATCTCTTATAGCAAGAGAATAGCGAGTAGAGACTAAAAGAAAAACACATTTCTTGCTGTTTTTCTTCATTCTCTGTATGGGATTCGAACCCAGTTCTCTCCCCGAGACGAGGATCGTCTCAAGTTACCATGTGCTACCGGTTTACTAACAAAGACCTATTTGTTAGCGAGTCAAGCGCGTTGTTTATGAAAAGTCGAGACGCACCCGGGAGCCTTTGGAGCTAGTGGGCCTTAATAGTCCCCCAGCGCTTGATAACGCGGAACTCAGATTGTCAGATTTTCTTAGCTGGAAAGCATAAGTAACAAGGTCAAAACGGCATTTAGGAAAGACGACTCCGGTTGAATGGGAAGCTGGTCGATATGAAACCCTATAAAGGTTGAGGGTCTCGGTGCGAAACATGCGAAAGATGGTAAGTTTGATAGACCCGCTTACCATACACTCATACGCATTCGGGTATCCTGTAAGCTACAGCCAACTTTCTCAGATACAACACAGATACGACGCTGATTAACGAAGAACGTGGGTGCGTAACGTTGATCAGGGCACATGATGTCACATAAGCTTCGCCAAGCCAATTACAAAAGCCCCGCATTGAGACTTTGCAATCCCATAAGTACGCAGAGTGCCTCGCAACCACCACCCACCCAACACCCAACATAACGCTCGCAATGCTCTCACCCATCCGCGTCGCCGCCCTCCGCCGTCCTCAGGCTCATCTTCTCCACCGTCGCGCACTTAGCAGCACATCCGCCCTCTGGTCCGCCCAGGGACGAGTCAAGCACACGTCCGACACGTACAGCAAAGAAGTAGACGCCACGCCCCCGTCTGATCACACCGTCCATCGACTCGATCCAGAGTCGGATAATGTCCAGAAACCACATGAGCCGCCGTCCGGGTATAGTCGTGCTGGAGTGAAGACGGAAGAGTATAGTAGTGTTGATTATGGTGGGAAGGCGCCGTTGGGGGCGAAGGAGAAGGGTGCGAAGTCGGCGGCGGTGGAGAAGGGGAGTGGGGGTGCAGCATAGAGGGAGAGGGAGACGAGTTAAGTACGTGATTGTATGCGCTCTGTGTGATGGGATTTGATTCAGGTGACAGTCATGACGACGACGAAGATGAACTTGTGCCGTATGATGAACCGTTGCTCTGTTGAAAATGTTGTGTGTATTTTACTGGTATACCTCGCGTATACCCTGTGTTGCCTGTGTAACATTCATGCTCTTTACCTGTATCAATTCTTGAACCTTTTTGCGCACAGACCACTTAGAGATAAGATAAGATTCTGCACCATTCCTTTGCCACGAGCCTCCATTCATCTTGTCGTCTTTCAGACGTGTTCTCCAAGTACGGAGCCAAATTTCAACAATGATGTGCTTCGCCTCCTGTCGAACAAGGATATTCAGGAGGTTTTACGATATCTCTAATAGTACACCGGAAAGTACTTAAGTGCTAACCGCGGCTGGTCATCTGTTGAGCGGAACGTGGGGGGCATGGGAACTGGGGTTCGAACCCTTAAGAGATTTAAACCACATATTCCAATGTTTTTTTTGCCTGTCGTATGTATACCGTAAGCTCTCAAATTTGCGGATTCTGCATTCCTCCCTTTGAGGGGATCCCGCCTTCCTCATCTTAATGCTGCTACGAACTCGATGAAATATATCTCTATTGGTAAACCGGCAAGCCACGCCCACTTCAGTGAAATATATATATATAGAGCCGGGTTCGACTCCCGAGATAGAGATTTCAAAATTTAAAATTCAAGAACTCCTTCTTTCTCGAAGTCCGGAATTTAAAGACATCACGAAGTTGACCAGCGGCACGCGGGCGTTTGAGGTGGATGATATAAATTGTGTACGATAAATGAAGCGAATTTCATCTCTTGCATCGCGGATTTCTGTACGTGCCTCTCGAGTGTAGAACTTATCTTTCCCGTTGCCGAGGTATTTCCGAACCCTTCCAAGCGGTCAACGTTACATCCAAAGTTTAAAATTAATATAAAGTCGTTCACAGTCTCTTGGCGAATAAGTATATGTATCTCTAATAATACACTGAAAAGTATCTACGCGCTCACCTGTTGAGGGAACGAGGGAGCACGAGAACTGGGGTTCGAATTCCAAGAGATCTAGATCTTCGGAAGGAAATGTCATATATTGTGATCTCTGATAAGTGGGGATCCCGCCTTCTTCCTTTTAATGCAGCTACGGACTCAACGAAATATATCTCTATTGGTAAATCGATCGGCAAGCTACGCCCATTCATAGCCTGTGGGAGCGAGAGCCGGGTTCGACCCCGAGACAGACTATAACGGAGATGTTTTTTCTTCGAGTGCCGTTGAAAATATCGCGAAGTTGACCGCCGGGAGCATACGTCGCGGATTCGGAAATACGGTGGGATTTGGAGAGGAAGAAATATTTTGTACTAAGCAAAATGCATTGTCCACAAACAATCCGAAACTTGAAGGATTAGATGTACCAGGAACAAAATAAACCGTACCGTAGCACAGCCGGCAAAATTTGCTTTAGTGAACACGATCTTATCTCTTTGTTGGTACGGCGGTAATTACATCTTCGCGCCCTCAGTCAATGACTACTTAAAATATATCCATTCAGGCCATCCCTTTTCAACTCCTAATAACTATTTCGCTGCTAATTGGCAACAAATTCTTTGTCGACACGCCTTTGACTGAGTACGAAGCATATCTTCGCTAGTGCAGCGGTAAACACAGTTCCAAACCAAGACGATGTTCATCATAGGGCAAAAACTGGGTTCGAATCCCAAAAGGAGACTATGAGGCAATATATAACTCCTTTTTAGTCCCTATGTCTTACTTGGTGGTAATATGACCTCTAATGGGCGGAATCCGAAGATCGCCTTTTTTGTTGATTTTGATATAAAGAGCAGATACCTTTGTTGGTATATTAATAACTTGTCCCTGTTTCAATGAACCTGAAATATTATAAAAAGCGCAAGAGCTGGATTCGCCTCCTGGGCAAAGGGATGGGCAAAACGAACGCCGTGTGTTTTTGTAAGCACAAGGATGTTTTAAAAAAATTGTAGTCTCTGAGCTTCATCAGACCCATCACCCCGTCATAATTCTCTTGGTAAGCTTCGTTGTTCCATTTAGATGCTTTCCACTTGTCATTCGGTTGAGTGGTTCAACATCCAACGTCTATTATTTTTTTGATCAACAACGAGTTTGACTTACTGACGAATAAGTCTTTTTTAGTACACGGGCAAGTACGCGCCTGCATATGTAAGATGAATCCGTGGCATGGGGCGAGAACTGGGTTCGACTCCCAGATAAAGGCTATGCAAGACAACCGAAAACCTTCTTTTTACGGTGTCTTCGCCAATTGGCAACTTAAGTATGTACAACTCTCATATGGTTTTCTCATGGGCCAAGTTCCAACAGCCGATATCCGAATCCCCAACATCCTCTTGGCCCAACTTGTTGAAATGAATGGATATCTTTGATGGTAGACTGGCAAGAGGTCGCGCTCAGATGATAGAAATATTTCCCGTAGCCTTCGTGTGCGACCGGGTTCGACTCCCAGACAAGGAATACAACTCGAATTTCCTTTAACATTTATCTTTGATTTTAACCACCTCTTGGCTCGTAGATACGGTTATATTGACTAATAGTTAAAATTAAAATGCGTCGAACCTGGAGTCCCCGCCAGATGCTGGCCGGCCCAAGGAGAAAAAGAATCTAGCAACTCTGCGTATTTCATATTTACAATCGTAGAAAGCTTTGTGTTGTTATATTCGGGGAAAATGAGGGCACCAGCCACCTGCTGAGAAACTCTCATTCCGAGTCCAGCCCCGGTCACCAGCGAGCCAAGAAATTCATCGATGTTCTTTGGCTTGCGGCGGTCGAAAGTGACGTCTACTCGTTTCAGTACTCCAACCTTTTCAGATTCACCCCGTTTTTGAACCAAAGACAACAATTGCGCTTCTGAAAAACTTGCGCAATTGCCCCCGTTGCATTGAAATTCTTCAAGCATAGGGCACAGACAATCGGAATTTTCGCCG
This sequence comes from Laccaria amethystina LaAM-08-1, assembly GCA_000827195.1. Lineage (NCBI taxonomy): Eukaryota > Fungi > Basidiomycota > Agaricomycetes > Agaricales > Hydnangiaceae > Laccaria > Laccaria amethystina. Next base: position 41,781 of record KN838775.1, read on the forward strand.
GAAGGAGTGAGGCGATCAATGACTTGGTCATTGACAGAGGAAGAACTGGACAAATTACTGATACGGAAATGGATGAGGCGCGGCACCGATTCGAGGAGACCAATAAGTTCATCCCGAGTCAATGAAGGGATATTTATAAACAAGTGCTTCACAGAGTCACCATTACGCAAAAGGAAGTCCACCCATGAGGGCCGACTCGCATGACTGCCAGAGAACGGTTCCTGAAATTTAATTTCAAGGTGACGGAGTCTAGGAAGATCGAGGTGCTTCAAATTAGACTCGTCCCACCTGCCACTGAGGTTGAGAAAAAGGTTCTCGAGAAGGGGAAGAGTCAGGGTGTATTCGGTTAGGAGCACTTCGTGATCGGGTTGTTCGACAATGTCAAACGTTGTGCTTCCCAGACTCAGGCCACAGCTCACAAGCAGTGGGCATCTCCTCAACAGTTTGATAGCATCGCTATATCTTAGACACGTCCAGTTCCCCCTGAATTGGGCTGGGCCATCGAGGTCCAAATTGAGGTGGGTTAGCTGCGACCAACGCACTGGCAATGAGGAGAGGTTCTCTTCAAGACATGATAACGAAAGCCTCCGCAATTTCCTAGCTGACAGAAGACCTGAGAATTCCGTCCAGCGCCCGCCATGATTTGAGGCGAGCGGATCCCATGCATCTCTCTGAGACCCACTGACGATGACGAGAGATTCCAGCAACGGTACATCATCCTCTGCGAGCTGTTGGAGATGGGTAAATGAATCTTCCGTTGTCCTAAAATCGGCGTTTTTCCATCGGCGGCTGGAAGAGAGTATCTGCGTTATTGCAAACTCGAAAGTCTTCATGTTCGAGGGTTGCGATCGATAAGAAGAATAGACGTGCGTTGGAGTGCAGACAGAGATGGAGATGGGGTTTTCTCCTGAACGGCCGATCCATTCCCATGCCGCCTCGTAGCGCCTCTCCATCTTGGCAATAAATGTGGGATCTGGTTGAGCAGGGACTTGCCTAGTTTTAGTGATCTGCGTAGGTGTCGGTATGTGGAGACTCGCCCAAAGCCGCGGGGTTGATAGTGAGATGGACCTCCACGCACTACAAATGCGACCCAGCAGAATTGGAGCTTCCTGAGAGCTCATGACGGCATTGCGACCTTCAGGGAGACAATGAATGAAGATCTCGCCGAGCACGTCGAGCGGGAGTTGGCGACTGGGAGAGATCAGTGCTCGATGAGCCTCGATCTCATCACTCAGAGCACGACGCTCGTGATGTAGCCCGTCGAGAATTGATTGCACCCTTCCGATCTCAGCGTCAAGGCTAGATAAACGTTTGAGCGGTTCGGTCAAAAACTGTTTGATTTGGAAGGTTTCTGATTCTGTAGGGGTATAATTGGTGTGGAGATTGGATGCATATGGTGAATTTATTTGGGTGGTAGCTATGCATGGCTGTTTTGGGCTGACAGGCGTAATGTTTCTACTCATTGCAACCGAGTTTCAGTGAATGGAGCAATAGTATGGCCCTTTGTTATCTTGATTCTTGAAGGCGGTCTTCGAGGCCTGGGAGTGATTGTCCAACGATGACGGTGATGGTGGTACGAAAGGGGAAATAAAAAAAAGAAAAGAAAAGATTACATAAAATGGCAGAACATGTAGCGCCCGCCCAAGTTCTCAAGTTTGCTCGAGCAGTGCGCCTAATCAAAAAATATATATTTACAGAGATGGAAGGGATGAGAGCCAAAAGCATCGATCATTAAAAGGATGCCGTGATCTACGGAAGGCGTTTGAACATCTCGAGAAGCTTTTGGAATCTTGGAGTTCCAAGGCCTGGTATACATGGCGAAATTGATACTCATTCCTAATAGTAATAAAGGGGCCGCGTACCAATGATAGGACCCCATTTTTGCCATCTTACTGATGCTGGTTAAAATTAAAATGCGTTGAACTTGGAGTCCTCTCCGGATACTGACCATCCCAAGGAGAAAAACAATCTGATTGTAACGGCCACTCTGCGTATTTGATATTTACAACAGTAGATAGCTTGGTGTTGTTTGATTCGGGGCGAATGTGGGCGCCAGTCCAGTTGCGCTGAGAGACTTTCATCCCTGTCTCAGTAAGCGAACCAAGGAATTCATCGAAATTCTTTGGCTCGCGGCGATCGAAAGTGACGTCTACTCGTTTCAGCACTCCAACCTTTTCAGATTCACTCCGCTTTTGAACCAAAGACAACAATTGCGCTTCGGAAAAACTCGCGCAATTGTTCCCGTTGCATTGGAATTCTTCAAGCATAGGGCACAGACAATCGGAATATTCGCCAGAAGGGGTGAGGCGGTCAATGACTTTATGGTCGACGACAGAGAAAGAACCGGAGGAGTTGCTGATATGGAGGTAGATGAGGAGTGGCACCGATTCAAGAAAACCAATAAGTTCATCCCGAGTCAATGAATGGATAGTTATAAACAACTGCTTTACAGAGCCACCATTACGCGAAAGGAAGTCTATCCACGAGGACAGACTCGTATGACTGGCAGTGAACATTTCCTCAAATTTAATGTCAAGATGACGGAGTCTAGGAAGATCGAGATGCTTCAAATTACACTCGTCCCATCTGCCGCTGAGGTTGAGAAGAAGGTTCTCGAGAAGGGGAAGAGTCAGGGCGTATTCGGTTAGGAGCACTTCGTGATCGGGTTGTTGGACGATGTCAAACGTTCTGCTTCCCAGACTCAAGCCACAGCTCACAAGCAGTGGGCATCTCCTCAACACTTTGATAATATCGCTATATCTGAGACCCCTCGAAACCCCTCTGAATTGGGCTGAACCGTCGAGGTCCAAATTGAGGTGGGTTAGCTGCGACCAACGCACTGGTAATGAGAGGAGGTCCTCTTTAAGATATGATAAAGAAAGCCTCCGCAATTTCCTAGCTGACAGAAGACCTGAGAATTCCGTCCAGCGCCCACCAGGATTTGAGGCGACCGGATCCCATGCGTTTGTCAGAGACCCGCTGGCGATAACGAGGGATTCTAGCAGCGGTACGTCATCCTCTGCGAGCTGTTGGAGACGGGTAAATGAATCTTCCGCTGCCCTTAAATCGACATTTTTCCATCGGTGGCTGGAAGCGAGTATCTGAGTTATCGCAAATTCGAAAGTCTTCATGGTCAAGGGTTGCAATCCATAAGAATAGACGTGCCTTGGAGTGCAGACAGAGATGGAGATGGGGCTCCCTCCTGAACGGCCGATCCATTCCCATGCTGCCTCGCAGCGCCTCTCCATCTTGGCAATAAATGTGGGATCTGGTTGAGCAGGGACATGCCCATTTTCAGTGATCTGTGTAGGTGTCGGTATGTGAAGGCTCTCCCAAAGCCGAGGAGTTGATAGTGCGATGGATCTCCACGCGCTACAGATGCGACCCAGCAGAATCGGAGCTTCTTGAGAGCTCATGACGGCATTGCGACCTTCAGGGAGGCAATGAACGAAGATCTTCACAAGCACGTCAAGCGGGAGTTGGCGAATAGGAGAGATCAGTGCTCGATGAGCCTCGATGTCATCACTCAGAGCATCACGCTCGCGATGTAGCTCGTCGAGAATTGATCGCGCCCTGTCGATCTCAGCGTCAAGGCTAGATAAACGCTTGAGCGGTTCGGTCAAAAACTGCTGGATTTGGAGAATTTCTGATTCCGTAGGGGTGTAATTGGTGTGGAGATTGGATGCATATGGTGAATTTATTCTAGTAGCTATGCATGGCTGTTTCGGGCTGACAGTTGGTGTAATGTTCCGACTCATTGCAACTGAGTTTCAATGGAACAATAGTGTGGCGCTTTGTTATATTGATTCTTGGGGTGCTTTCCGTGGCGGTCTTCGATGCTTGGAAGTGATTGTCTAATGACGGTGATGGTGGTATGAGAGGAATTAAAAGGAAATAAAAAGATTATATAATTACATAAGATGGCAGGACATTAAAATTTAAGATACCATCTACGGAAGGCGTTTGAACAACTCGAGAAGCTGTTGGAATCTTGGAGTTCCAAGGCCTGGGATACACGGCAAAATTGATACTTATTAATAATAATAAACGGGCCACGTACCAGTGACAGGATCCCATCCTTTTGTTGCGTTAAAACCTTGAGTACCTACATAGACACTCCATCATTAACAAAAATGCGAGACTTTGATGGAGATTGACGTGCCACATCCAGGGTTATTTCCTGTCGTGATATCGTTAAACGCGGACTTGAATTCGTGACTGTAAATCTAAGAGGTGGAAGGGCCGTCATCAGGAGTGTCTTGACCCGTGAGATACCGAAAAGACGTGCCGTTGGATTGATGAATCCTACAGGCCTTCTGCCCATGTGGATGCGGGCGTCGTTGATCATTGAAATCATCGAAGCAAAAACGGGAGACGATGCTGATGTTCCATAGACGAGGTAGAATTCACCGTTAACCGCTTGAGACAGTCAGTTAATTTGTGAGTATGACTGTGGAAACGGTGGGCCTACCAACAACATAATTGGCTCTGGGGTACATGAGGATGACGAGCATGGGATGAAGTCAACCGGAAGGGTGTAGAAGAAGATATAACTCACCCATTAGCTGCGACATCTGGGAAAGCGCGAGCGCTGCCGGAATTGTTGAATTGCGCGCTTGAATATTGAGAAGTGTGTTTCTTCAAGTAGTGATCGACCTGCTTGCATTGATAATCTGGTATCCTGAGGGAGGTGAATCAGCGCTGGATCGGATTGAAGTAGATAGATTAAATGTACGAAAAGTAGTTGGAGAATCCGCCACCGGAGAAGATAACCTGCTCGCATGCGCTTTCGGGGTCAAAAACAGAGGATCCAGGATTGATTTGGGTCGCTCCAACAGATGTAACCCAAGGGCATCCTCCCTAATTTTTGCTCGTCAGCTAGAAAAATTCAGTGGAGGAAAGTAATGTACGGGAAACGAAGGCGTGAAGATGGTGCCTTTTGAATCCAGTTGACCTATGGATCAACGTCAATCGAAGTATTGAAATAGGTTACGCTGGCAGTCGCTCACCTGTTGAGTTCACACATTGGTTGCTGTTTCCTGCGACACCGTTGTCACCGCTGCTGTAGAAGACCGACGATCCCATCAATCCCAACTGAAGAATTGATGTTGTCAACAAACATCCACGTTATCATGGGGTTGAAAAATACCTTGCCGTATTCGTTGCACTGCCTCTGAGCGTAATTGCGGGTGAGATCGACTTCGTTATAGCCGTACGAAATAGAGATGACGTGAGGCGGTTTAATTGTCCCGCATGCCTTGGGACCTATTCGTACGAAGTTGGCAGAGGCTTAACAAAGGCTGGTATAGCAGTACGTACCCGTGTATCCAGGGGGACCATGCGGGTAAATGGCATCCTAATGGCGTATTAATAAAAGGTTTATGATGAGGGGTGGATAAAAGGAGGCCTCACGACAGTAGGATCATCTCCTCCTTCGTACGTGCAATATGTTCCATCGACAGCATCAAGCCAGGTATTGAATGATGCACCTAATTGTACTGTCAGAGAGGGCAAAGAGAAAGTAGGAAAAGACACTAACCTACGATCTCATCGCCGGTCTGCAGCAGCGTGACTTTTTGTGGATTTACCAGTCCCATTGCGTATTCGAGGTCAAGATTACTTTCGCCATTGTATTCGAAGCCGGTTATCTTGAACTGCAGCATTCCTACAAGAATAGTTAGACTACGCTTTCCAATCGAGATTTTTGAGAACAAAAAGGACTTACCACCGTCTATCGATTCCAGTTTAGGCCGAGAACCAACCAGGCTGGGTACAAAGTTTCTGTATCTCTCGGTTTAGAATACGAGGCGAAAAAGAAGGAGAGATGCTCCACTTGAAAAACAAATCCAGGTCGCTCGGGATGTAGGACTGGGGAGTGAACTCCACTGTTGTCGATAATGTCGGAATAAGCGGAATGCCCGAGATAAAAGCTTTACTTACTTACCTATGCCAAAAGAGTTCCTTCTCGTCGCACGGGGTTTGTATTTGATGCCGTAGAGAACACGCAGACAGTCGAGGGTAATATATTCGTCACAATTTTGTAAACCCGAATCCTTTTTTAGGGTGATGGCTTGATCTGATCTAAAAGGGCCATTTTTCACCTCAGGGGAGCCGACTCCACCATATCGTTTGCGATGTGCCATTGTAGTTGGGCGGCTAGAAAAGTGTACGGTGGGGATGATAAGATCGACGTGGGGCTGGACGTGAGCTGGAACAGAGTAATCAGAGCAACCTGTAGGGCAAACGGTTCAAAATCAAGGTGAAAGAGAGCGCGGCGAAATGCATACTGATTTGCTCTTGTCCGGAAGGGTGAGTCAAGATGTAGTACTCGGTCTTCAACAGCTCCTCGACCTCCGCTGCGGTCGCATTGAGATGAATCCATCCGTGGTCGAGGGACAAATGAAGACGGTTGCGAGCGATGCCGGATTCCACCAACCACTTACTAACCTCATCGATAATCTCGGCACTCGGAGCGAATGTCTTCATGAGGTTAGCCGCCGTCCAGTGACTGCCATAGTCGGGCGAGTCCGGGTGAGAGACAGCCATGAGCATGTCTCCTAGGCGGTGCAAGTTGTTCTGCGTGAGCCCGATCCGCATCGGCACCATGAAATCGCGCTCCAACCGACGAGACGAGACCCAGTCCATTGGCTCCATATTTCTGCGTTCGTGAACGACGTGAGGATATGACTGTGGTGCGGAAAGAGCAGAACCGAGAAGGCAGAGGAGGATGAGAGAAAAGAGCATTGCGGGCGAAGGAGAGGAAAAAGGGGAAAGGACAGGCAACTGGGCGAAGGACCAGTGAGGGAAAGGATGTAGGGAGCGGGGAGTTTATATACACCTCCAGGGTGGCTGGCATGAATGAAGGGGGGTACCATCCGAGACAGAAGCAGTAGCAGACTGGACTGGGAGGCTGACAGGTTTCGATATTCCAGTTCTGGAACCTCTTCATTTCTTCGAGCATTTAGCCCCGACCCTGTCTTCAGAGGAACAATTTGAGGGCGTGGGGGTGGTTTCAATGAGCAGCATGGGAATGCCTTGATATTAGGTCTTCACCAAAACAAGTAATGGTTAAAAAGACCTGAAACCGCTAGGTCGCCCTCTCCATGCCAGTAAATTCACAAGCTCCATTTGAGTCTGACGACGTTTTCTCTTCATATGAGTCACTCTTGATCCTGTCCTCGAAGAACCGAATCTCAAGATTCTTGCATGAAGTAAGAAGGGAAAGCGCGCTGCAGAGAAATCGTGCCATCTCGTAGTCTCCCTCTTCTCCTTCTTGATTTTCGATTTGAGTAACATTCATTCCTCGAATCCTCTTCGCTTGTTCCCTTGCTGAGGTGACATTCGTAGCTTCGTACCCAATCCACATGTTGAGGAAACTTGAACTTGGGAGAGCGGCGTCACCGCGCGGTAGGCTTTTTCGCGATCTCACAGTCGCACAGGAAGGTAGAGAAATACGCACACATCCAGGGATGCCGAGGCTTTGTACATTGACTGCCGTTGACAACAACTCGGTGACTCATTCCTAGAAAAGTGATGTTGCACGGTGACGCCGGGGTTATCGCTCGGAGAAAGGATAAGTGCTCGCACCTAACGTCCATCCCTAAAAAAAAAAATTCTTTTTATCATCTGTTGTCTACCTTCGACGGCCTGTGTGTTTATTGTCAACTCGAAGCATGACGCTCCCTGATGGTGGAGAAAAACAAACTTGAAGCCCATGACACACAACGCCAAACAATGGTTTTCTCTTTTGTCTCGGCGACACTGCTGCAAACGACAGGTAATGTAAAGGGCGGCATGCTCCTCCCTCCGCCACCGTCACACAGGCCCCGTCCACCAGTAGGTTCAGACATGGAAGTAGGTTTTCCTAATTGATAATGAAAGGGGCTGCCCAATTGATGCGAGTATTAATTAGTAGTACGGTTGGGGCAGCGGAACGTTCGTTGGCATGAGCTAAAAGTTTGAATATTTCATTGCTACAAGGAAGTCCTGCCGTGGTGAAATACGCTATTTGAAAATACCACGTCCAGCGTGATAAAACTCTTCTTGGTATATACATATGTACGGAACATATGGCGCTAATCAACTTCACTCTTCTTCTCTTCTTCCTCCTCATCACCACCATCCAACTTAACCATCTCAACCGTCAACGAATTCACCATTGACATAATTGTCCGTCCACTCGGCATACCCTCCGCGGCCCCCTTAAGCTCCTTCAACTTCTTCGCATCCATCGTCGACGAACTCACCAACACCGTCTTCCCATCCGCCATCGTAACCGGTATCTGCAGCGCATTCGGCTTCGTCGTCCCCTGACTGGAAGTCCCTGTGTCAATAATAGAACACGCCGCGCCGGGTTTACAAAACGGCTTATGGTTCTTCCAGTCTGCACGCTGACATTCTTTGCCGCAGTAGCTTGGTTTTTTGTCGGTGTCACATTTCCCTGAGCCTGTCCAATGAATTGGAAATTAACGTCCGTTGTCTCCAAAAAAGAAAAAGAAAAGAAAAAAAGAAAAAGTGGGAAGAGGAAGACAAAAAAAAACGAACGAACGCACATCGAAGCAACATCCGTCCCTTATCAGCCTCAATCTCACATCCAACAGCCGCACACCGATACCTGTTCGGCCTCTTCACCCTCTTCTCATCCATCTTCCCCTTCTCACCCTCCACCTGCCTCTTCCTATCCTCCCAAGCCTTCCAACACTCCTTCCAAAAAAGACATACCTCCGGGGCGTTCACCGAATGCGGCTCAAGTGTCGTTTTCATTAACCACAACACGGCTGGCGACGCGGGCATTGTACTTGGGCTGGGGGATGGGAGGAGGGAACGACAGAGGGAGGTGGATAGGTTAGCGTGGTGTGCTGCTGCATGGAGGTGTCGCATCCGAAGTTTGGTGTCCGAGGCATTCATGTGCCAGATGATGAGGAGGGAGTGGACTGTGGATTTGAGGATGTCAGAGGCGGTTGGGGAGAGGAGGGCTTTGAGCAAGTATTTTCGGGATTGAGCCCGGTTCCTTGGGGCGCCGAAACCGAATCGGAGGCTTTTCGAATTTGGTGTGGGTCAGTGGATGAGCAACGAGGTGTGAGCGATGGAAACGAACCGTAGTCCGTAATCTAACGCTGAATCTGGGTTGCCGTTATCAGCTTCGGATTTGACGACATGTTCGGGTTTTTCTCTAATAACTTGCTGAATATCATCCATCTCCCGCGTGAGTTTCTCAACATGTTCCTTGGGATCCAGGATGTCGTTACTTTCCGTAGGTGGCCGGGACCTCTGCAATTCCTGCACATACTTCAACGCCAATTCGAAATCGCTTTCCTGGTCTCCGCGAGGACTCTCATCAGGGAGTGGTGAAAAGATAATAGACGAAGGTGTCGATATGAAAAACGCAATATTATCCACGTACCCCACCGCTTTCTTCAAAGCCGTAAAAAGTCGACTGAACACCTCTTGGGTACGATCGTTAACGTCCTTGGTGGACACACCAACTTTATGTAGCGCCTCATAACCGACTCCTAATTTCTTGAACTCGTCACCGACAGCAACTGCAAGGTTCTTATCCTCCGTCGTCAGATTCCATGGAGCGATTGCCTGGGACGCTTGGTCGCCAAAGCAATTAACGAATGCTTGCATTAGTGCCTTGGCTACCTCTGGTGCAGCTTCCTCCGGGGTATCGGGGAAGAACTCGATACCGCTGCTGCACGTTGGGAGGCCAATGGGGAGACGCTCCATGTGTGAGAATTCGGAAGTGTCTTGGATGAGGAATAGGATGTGCGAGGGGGAAGGCTCGAGATGGACGTAGCGGATGTCAAAGTGCCACGAGTTTGGGACTATCCCGGAAGGAGAGAGAGGCTTGCGAGAGAGTGCGTTGAATGATCGGACAAGTTTTTTGGACATTGTTTTGTAGACAGGGGCTTTAATAGAGTAAACACTTGGTATTTGAAGGACTAAAACTAAAAGAGTTTATCAAATTTTGGGAATCATAACGAACGTCGAATATTACTATTACTCACATATTCGGTCAAAAGCAAGTTGGGAACCTGAGTGGAGAGAGAATGATCGGAGTTGGATCGGAGGACAGTTATGAAAATTACTCGGCTGACGTAACTTTTTCACATCGGATTAAATGCGCCTCCCTGACGCGTCATGGCTCCGGATCCCTATCTTCCTGGTATACCATGCACATTTTCTGGGGAGGCTGAGCAGGCTTGGAATGTGTTTATATTGCGAGATGACGGCCCCATCGATACGATGAGCAACCAGGCCTGCCAAACTCGTTATCTTTTAGTAACTCAACGCCGCGACCAAAAGGAAAGAGGATGAGGGATCCTTATACCAGGTAAGCAATTTTAATCATTTAACTTGAATAATTTTGTTGGCCAAGTAAAGTATTTACGGTGGGGAAAAACCCCTAGTTCATAAAACTCCGTGCTTACTAGGAGCAGGGACTCGATCATTCATCTCGTCGCGCCGAAGCTCATACCTTTACCCGCTGCAATCCAAGACCGTCATTGCATTATACCCTCAAGTTCCGCCCAGCTAAAAACACCATCAAACAGGTATGTTCATTCATCTACAAATGTTCACACAATCACATCCACATCTCCATCCCACCAACTCTCACACGCCAACTAACAAATTAGACATCAATCTCGTCTAGCGAATTGAACGTTGAATATCCAGATCTATTAACAAAACGTTAACATACACACCCAAAAAAGCAAAGGGAGATTCCATACCAACCTCAATTCTTGCAACACTTCCAGCACGGCTGGCCGTTCAAGAATGATTGACGTGGGGTCCATCCAGGGCTACAACTAAGCATTGCGGTGGTGCAACCACCGCACTGTGCGATGGTGCCGTCGTCGGCAGAGACTGCGAGTGGGGCGAGTGGGGCAAGGAGGAGGAGCATGACGGTAAAGATGAACTTCATGTTTTTGTATGTGATTTGACTTTTAAGACTGAGGTGAGTGAGTCTGAGTTGTGTTTTGTGAAGTGAGGCGATGTTGTTTTTAAACTGAAACTTTGCATACCCTTTTATACAGAATTTACCTCGGAGGCATTGGCAAGCCATACCGCGATACTTCGTCCTTGGAAACGAAAGAGAAGTTGCTCAGACGCATGGCCCATTACCCCGCAGCCGTTAGAAGTCTTCGGAGTGCATGCTCAGACTTGACTTCTTCAGCTTCTAACGTTTCATCAGTACTGCGCGATGTTGGCCATCGAGGGCCGAAGTATGTAAATATTGTTGACCTGAGAATCGGGACAATGTCGGGATGCTTGTTTAGTGTATACGTTGCTTGAACCTCTCACAAGCTCGGTGCGTTCGTCGGTACTTTCCGTAATTTATCATGACATTGCGACAACTCGTAGTGCCGGGCTCCATACACCTAATTTCAGATTCTGGAGCTCCTCATGATTCGGTGACAGATTCAGAAAACAATTAACATCTTCTTACGGGCCCCGACTTTCCGCAGGGAAACATGTAAGTAATGGTTGCCGTTAAGTACACCCCAGACTCATGGCTCACTGGCGCAACCTAACCCTCCAGTCACATGCAAGAACATATCCGACCGTTTGAAAATTATGAACCTCAGGAAAACCGATAAAAAAGACATAAAATCTTGAGCTAGAAGCCTATATCCGTTCAAACAATCGGAGAAACAACAAAATTTGAGCCGTTTTCTCAACAGAAAATTAAGCTCCCGTTATGAGCTAAGTAATCGAGTTCTCAAAAAAACCCGGAGCGCGACTGGAAATTCAATCATCAACTTTATTCAGCGTCCAGTACATCGCCTGCATAGGTGATAACAAATGTAATTTACAATTCCCACCTTACATCAGGGAAAAACTAATCACCTTTGTCATAGGAGGTTTTGCGGTTAGCCGTAGGCAAGGGGGCCCCGGGAATTTATAAATTACCCGGGGTCGGATTACTCTTATTTTAAAGTGGAGTTGCACAATCCCTGCTAAGTGTGATGACCAGTGACATGCCATGTTACAGTGTCACATGGCCCATTTCTTGAGACATCGAGTTTGTACTTTCCACAACACCAATTCAATATATTTTTTGCAATGGGTTTGATGAAATTAAGTGAATGAATCCACTGAGAGAGTTTTCCATGTAACAATTGTATTTATTGCTCTAAAAATGCGGAATCAGCCTGTTTTCCCTGCCAAATTTGGCACTCTGGAGAGATTGGACTATAACTTTTCAACCACGGCAGGTATGAACATGATCTGTAGGAGTATTTTACTTAGAA
>KN838775.1:54805-65287 GCA_000827195.1 Laccaria amethystina LaAM-08-1
GAAAACAGGCTGATTCCGCATTTTTAGAGCAATAAATACAATTGTTACATGGAAAACTCTCTCAGTGGATTCATTCACTTAATTTCATCAAACCCATTGCAAAAAATATATTGAATTGGTGTTGTGGAAAGTACAAACTCGATGTCTCAAGAAATGGGCCATGTGACACTGTAACATGGCATGTCACTGGTCGTCACACTTAGCAGGGATTGTGCAACTCCATTTAAAGTAATCCCCGGCTTTCGTGTGTACATATTTGGCTCCTCTCCATTTCCAGTTTCGCAAGCTGCCGAAGTGGAGCGAGGCATGTCTTGTTTTTTTTTAAGGGTTTGAGTACCTCCCCCCCCTCTCCAAACATGTTATTCCGAGAAAAACATAGCAATTTTTGCTCATTTCCACAGGTGAGTCGACAATTCTGTACTAGTGAGACTCTGAGAGAGAAAGTTCTACGCCATCCGCGCACGTTTTCGCGTGCGGGCGTGATTCTCGCAGCGCCATCCCTTCGGTGCAACCTCAAAATCCAAATATTTCAAATGAAACTGTTATTTACTGACAAAAACCTTCAATCCCCCTCTCTCCACGGCATACAATCAATTCAACTTCGACCACAGGTCTCTGGAAACCAAGAAGGCAATTCAATACTGGATTGACAGTCTCCCAGACTTCCTCCGTCGCAACCCCCATGCAATTAGTTTCCGCTGTAGCTCGTCCAAACGCTGATATTTCTTCGCTTTCAGTCGCAATTGGTACGTCCTCCCCCAGCCGCTCGGCGGCCATCCTTAGCGTTGCTATTAACTTCCTTCCCAGCTCGCATCGAGTAGGCCCCGTCTCTGGTGATTGGGCCTGACTGGAGGAGTTGCTTGAGCCTTTCCACGCCGCTGCCAGTAATAATGTGGGGACTTTCTTCACTCCAACCTGGAACAACGTCCGTTGTCTTCCTTTCTCTTTCTTTGCTTCACGCGCTTCCATGCAGGGCTTTTTCCCTTGGTGTTGAACGATCCCCGCTGGTCCCGCTGTTCCGACCTGCACATCTTCATCACACTCGGGGCATTTCACGGTTATCGAGGCGTCATATTTGATGTTCTCTGACTTCTCTTTATTCTAGGTAGAATAACCAATAGTATTGAGACTACAGAGTACTTAAACATCATAGTACTGACCTTTCCTTTCGCCATGTTTGCTGTTCATAAGCTGTACGAAAAAATAAGGGGAGATGAATCAAATACCAAAAAAAGATCCATTCTTCACCCAAACAGCGCTTCGAATGTCCTTAATTTACTGTCTAAAACGTCTAAAGCTTGTGGATGTGTCGCGCCGTTGCTAGGCGCCGTTAAAAATAGATTTTAGAAGGATTACTACTAAAATTTTTCAAGCACTCCGACCCCCCCCCCTACCTCGGGTCACGGCTTGAATTCCCGGTACCCCCTTGGCCAAAAAGTACTCCAGTTCCTTGGTGGCAAGCATCTCCGATGTGCTATACGAACCCTCCTTGCAAAAACAAAGTTAGCGACATCACGGAACAATGTCAAACGAGCCATGGCAAAATTTACCTTCATCAAGGCCGACTTTCTCCCACCTGGAACAAGAGTGGACGTAGACGACTACTACCAGACGATGAACTTCCAATCCTTGTTGACAATTCAGGACCAATCAGCAGCAACTCCTGCAGCTCTGACCCTTACCTCTCCACTACCCCCCGCAGCTCGAATGGCTGCGGCACAGCAATCTGCCCCAGCACCTTCCAACGGACCATCTCAGAATCAGCTGTTTTCGGCACTTGCTGATGCAATGAACTTCCTTCGGATAAAGTTACCCCTTCCTCGCATCGTTTCAGCAATAGGTCGTGTCATCCAAGGTGAAGGCTTTATGCTATCAATCCCTGAAACACACCCCGCGACGATTGAAGAGCAGGCAGAGTTGGTCGGATCTGCAAATAATGAAAGAGAGGCGACAATCAGCGGCGACAACGATGTTGAAAATCAAGGACAACGTACCTTCTGCCCTCCTCCATCTTTGATGAGGATATACCAACAGCGGCACACTCCCCAAAAGGAGAATGGCGACACACTGTCGCAGAATAGATGGGACCGTCTGACCCCCCGGAGGGTCGGCTACGAGCCTCAAGGCTAGCAGCCTGGGAACGATCACCACGTCATTCGGTAAATCCCGTTAGCTCATCAGAGACTCCGCCCTGCGCAAGTCCACACAATAACTTACATGGATTTTTCGTCGGAACCACCCAAGAACTACCTACATCTCAAAAATAGAATTATGAATTTCAAAAACAAGGGATACTTGTAGATTTCAAAGAAAGATACCCCAATTTTTTCGAAAATGACAAGGAGGGACGGAATCAACACCACCAAACAGTTACCAAATGGAGTGTTAGCGCTGTATAAGCTTTACGATAAGTATTTTGCGCCATACGACGGTAACGGACTTCACGAGGAATAAATTTATAATACAAATGGATAGTGAAAGCTGTAAAGAACAAGCTAAGCACTTGGCACCAAACTAGCAAGTAACTAAGTAAACCTAAGCATTAGTAGCAACTAAAATTATGTGTATGTATTTAATGCATTTAATGACCCTTAATAATAACATGTGTGGAACTGATTATGTGGAGCTGAATGTTTACGAGCAGCGTAATAGTTACAGGGGGGAGACGGAGACGCGACGTCAACGCGACGCATCACCCCGTCACGTTCAGCTGTAGCCGCACGTGAAGGTATCAGCGGCGTTTTCCGAGGGAGCCTCAAGGCCAGAGGCCTGAGGCTCGTGGCCAGTTCAGCGGGCGGTCCGACATTCTGGAATAGATGAGATAACGACACACTTTTCGTAGTTCGACCCACCATCGGTAATCACCGACCTTCCGTATATGGTAGTAAATTATTACTAAATTCTAAGTATTACTATTACTAAAGTCTCACGACTTATCCTGAAAGCCTCTGAAAACAATGGATACCTCCAATGCTTCGGCTTTCCTGTTAATTTTACTCAATGGTCCAACTTTTACTAGAATTTAAAATGCTTTGAATATTGTTCACCCTTTGATAGATAAGAAATCCAGGGGAAATACCTTGACCCGGATTTTCCAAAGTCCCATACCTTTCCTCACATGAAATTTCTTAAATATAATCAGAATGCTCCTGAAAAGAAATAGTTTTGCACTTTCTCAAGATATCCCAATTGGTAATATTGGGCAATGTTTCCCGTGCGTTTTGATTTCATTCCGTGTCTGTTACCTTCATTTTATATTCGATCTTGATTCGATCGTGTGGTGGTAGGCTTGGCAATAGCCACGTGAAGTTTCGGACTGAGAGAGGATTGGTTCGTACAGAACAAGGTTAATTCAAGTAAAGAAAAAGTACAAGACGGTCAGGCGTCGGGAACGGACACTATCCTAAGGATTTCATAGCAATCGAACGTTTAAAGGTAATCTGTAACTTTAAATTGCGGGGATTATTAAGAATGATCGCAAGAATGTGGGAACGTGAACATACCCTAGAGGCTACTCACGAATCCAACGGTAAATTTGTCCAAGTGTGTTGACCCCCCAAACCACACCATCGGCACCCGCGCCGATATCAACCAGGCCACCAGGGATAAGAACCCAAGGGTTCTTGTCATCGCCCGTGGATGTGTAGATGGCGTTCGCCGAGTTGACCCCCCACACATTGGTTTTTATTCCAGCAGAGATTGCAGTGAGGGCACCAGGAATTTGAACCCAGTGATTGGGATCTCCTTGGTCCCCAGTATAACGAAAGATGCCGCCAGCGGCGTTCACCCCCCAAACCGTGCCATCAGCACCCGCACCAATGTCACTGAGGGCTCCGGGGATCCGGACCCAGGGGTTGGCGTCATCACCTGTGTAACGAAAGATCTGGTGATCAGCGTTGACTCCCCAAACATTGGTGCGGGATCCAGCAGAAATTCGTTTGAGAGATCCTTTAATCTGGGTCCAGTGATTAGAATCCCAAACATAGCGGTAGATGTTGCCGGCAGGGTTGACCCCCCAAACGGTGCCATCAGCGGCCGCGCCTATGTCGCTGAGGCCACCAGGGATCCCGACCCAGGGGTTGGCGTCATCGCCTGTGTACCGATAGATCTGGTTGAGAGAGTTGACTCCCCAAACATTGGTGACTGATCCAGCAGAGATTCGCGAGAGACCACCAGAGATTCCCTTCCAAGGCATGTTGCGAGTGGTGATAAACTTGATCAAAACGAAGACCTCAGCACTGTGAACGAGTAACAACAGTGGGTAAATGTACCTGATAAACCTGATAAAGCACAGCTGAAATAGTAGATGTAAGCACAGGAGACTCATGAGTCGAATTGTTTACCTACCAATGTAAACGGTCGCGAACGATGAGGGTGGAGATATTTTCAAGACTGCTTATATAGGGCCAGGAGAGCTATATTCTAATGGTGTTGTCGCCTGTAAAGCGGTGAAGAAGAGCAAGGGACATGTTAGGAACCGAAAAAAGTGGTCAAATTTGAACGAGATTAAATCAACAAGTGAAGGAGAAAATGATACACAGAAAGCCGGGAGCAATGGCACACCTCCGCCGTGGTCATAACTATACGCTGGCCTTGGAATTTTCCACTCGATGTTCGACATTTTTTCAGCCAATGGTATATCTGCACTGGCAGTCCAAAACAGCTGAGTTTCTTTTTTTTCGGGGCTACCTGAGGTGGATTTTGGGATAAACCTCGAGTGCATCTTCACAGGGACTCATAATTCTCGCTGTCACGAAGATGTTCTGTATACAACTGGCTCCTTATAGAGCGACCGGAGAGACAATGTGCCGTGCAGTATCTAATATTAACACATCTAATCGCCTTCCCAGTCACCTGTCCAACGCCCTCAACATTGAATGTGTCGAATGTTTCCAAATAGATGGTCGACTATTTCCGCAATAATGTCGGGAGGAATATAAGAATGACGAAAGATGTTGGAAAATGGTTGGGACATCATATACTCGAATGCATACCTGTACCATACAGCATGCAACGGCCCGGCTCACGTCAACATGGATGATCTTTTATTGCCAGTAACCCTAGATGCCCACGTTGGGACCATTCTGAGTGTCATACTCCCTAATATGACTTGCAGTTTTACCACCGCCTAGAAAAAAGGTTCAAAGTTACTTTGCGAGGTCTTGGCAAAAAGGTGTGGTCACACACCAGCCTCATGCGACCATTAAGTAGGCACACCTCAAACAAGGGACGATGCGCAGGCAGTTGAGTGAAGCCTTTGATTGATTGAATCATTTTTGCACCGTTCATGTGATTAGGACCATGAAGTGAAAATCGGTCATCTGAGAATCATCAGGGGACCTTCCAAACTACGCTCGAATCAATCGGATTATTTAGCCCAAACCTTCGGGAGCTGATCCTGCCGATTGATTTGGGGGATCTCACTATATGGAGCATCCCAAGGTTTTCCTGTGCGTCAAGTGTTATCTCTCCATAGGCAAGAGGAGTCGGGAGCGAGTCCGTAGAAGAATGGACCATAACGGGGGTCAGAGGACGAGGGGCGATGAATAAAAGGATGTGATCTGTATAAATGACCTGTAAGGTGACGGAAAAGTGAAAGACTGAAATAGAGAAAGACCCTCCTACATGAAAAATAATAAGTGATATAGGTGATACTGGGAGATGACGATTTGACAGGAACCCTCACAGAAGGAGCAGGGATGTGTCTTAATTTAGGACGTTTAGGAAGGCGTACGACTGAGTTGTTCGGTACCACTGCGGCACAGTCGGATGGATGGCACGATTTGGAAACAATATCACTTAAAGTCAGTGATTCCGCCGGTTTCCTATGCGTAGTTATTAACCAGAAAATATGCATGCACCATGAACGTTATTTCCACGCCGTGATATCTGCTGTACATTGATCGGCGGACCTAGGATATACCAAAGAATGTAAGAATAGCCAAATGGCGTGGCGACCGTAAATCGCTTCGCCATCGGAACTGTTATAATTCGCTCATATTGAAAAAGGATGGACGTGGCGATACGTTGCACGGCATGCACGTCCAAATATATTGCGGATAGTTGAAACAAAGCACGATGCGCTAGAAAATGATGGAATGAGGAAAGCATAGCAGGAGTTATGACTCATCCTTCAGAACAACCGTTTCAGGCGTGAGGTAGTTTTCAATGAGCGGCGAGGGAGTGGTTTGATAGAACGAAACAGGTGATGATCTCGGAGGATGCGTCTGAGCTAGTGTTGCAGTCGCCTTCCACAGGGTCGTCTTCATCCATCCCAGAGGAGTCGGATGAGTCACTCGAGGAGTGCGACGACATTTCTTCGTCGTACGAGTCTCTTTTTTCGTCGTATGAGTCTCTTTTGGTCTTTTGCTCGAAGACTCCCAATCCAAGATTCTTATGGAAGGTGAGAGGGTGAAGTGTTCGGGGGTGGAAGCGTACCATCTCGATATATCGCTCTGCTCCTGCCTCAATGTGTTCAATATCTACGCTACTCGTATTTTCTTGCGCGCGTTACGATATGGCATTGTTAGAATCTGCGATTTGAGGAAGAGATGCTTTGGCACGCGACAGCACTGTATTCATTTAACTTTCTGCTGAGAGATACACCGGAGACGACATGGCAGATAACGCACGTTCAGAAGGAGGCGGAACCTCGTATTTCTTCCTACCACCAAACTCAAACCGGGGAAAACCTGGATCTCGTCTTGAGCTGGTCGTTACTGACGATGAGTTCAGATACTCCAAAATTAGGCCTAAAGTTTGAAATCATTCTTCTTTGCATGGCGGAAGAATGTCAGAACTCACGAATTCTCTCATGCTTGTCGTCTTCATCCTCTATCTCTAGCCGTTCAGGAGGTTTAGGGGGGACATCGTCGCCGATGTCCATGATGTGTGGGGAAACAAAGAAGCCGATCAGACACAACGCCAAACAAAATTTTTGAGCAAGCAGAACGTCGACGAAGCGACTTTTCGACCTCTGGAGCAAGCACGGTGAGGTTCATACGTACCTTGTTGCAATCTATGGCACCACTGACGCCTTGGGACAGAGATATCACAGTAAACCCAAATTGGACTACCACCCAAGATCGACGACCAAAGGTGCTGGAATTAGATTTATAAACGACGCCATTCTTCAATTCGCAATGTGAGCATCTTCTGAGATTCACTTTAATAAGACAATGACTTTCCAACGTCTATTCGCACACATGTCTTGATTGATCGAAAGGGCGGCACCTCGACAACTAGTGGTGGAGAAGTTCAGTTCCGAACTTCAGTTCGAACTTGAACCATCTAGAACTGGACCTCAAGTTCAGTTCAAAGTTCAGAAAATTTCCTGAACCGAACTCCAGGTCCAGTTCAGAGTTCAACAGAAATTACTTCAGTTCGAACCTGTTCGAACCACAGAGTTTTTGAGGCTGAAATTCCAGTGAAACCAACCAAATTTTGGACTGACAAACTCTGATTGACCAGGACTGACCTCATTGATGATGACACCTATTTTAGGAAGGTTATTTAGTCATCTGTAAGCCCAAAAACAGTTTGCAAAAGTGCCGGATAGCATCAACTACTAACCCTGACCCACACATCGCCCTCCACCCACCTTTCGACCACTTCAAATATCTTCACCACAACCTGGTCTATCAAGGTCAAACTTTGCATATGTACTCTAGCATACATATATATCACAATGTAAGCCTCATTTGCCCTGTAATGTTGTGAGGAAACAAGATGGAAAAGACAGCCTATGTCACACAACCTGATGAATGCCATGTTGGAGCTTTAACCGGCAAACACGTTCACCCACACAACATTGACACAACACTTCCACATCCAGCGAAGTATGACTGGCTGCCACGCTGAGTTTGAATTCAAACCTTTTCTGGACTGTGATGATGTGTGACTGGTTGAAAGGTGGGTGGCGGGCGATGTGTGGGTCAGGGTTAGTAATGTTCACATGATAGCTTTTGCTGGGATCAGTGTCATCAACAAGGCAATTTTATTTTGAGGAGGCACTCCTTTTTTATAAATTGAATACATTTAGACAGAGATATATATTTTCAGACTTATTGAGTCAAGTAATGGCTGGAAAAAAAAATTCCATGCTCAAGAGGTTCAAACTGAGTTCAAACTCAAACCGGACCTGAACTGTAGGTTCAGTTCAAGGTTTGACAGAATATCACGAACCGAACCTTGAGTTCAGTTCTAGGTTCAGAGAAATTGCCCTCTGAACCGAACTAAACTGAACTTTTCCATCACTATCGACAACACTGATAGATTCTTCGACTCGAAAGCTTGGACACCCTCTTCTTGCCCTTGACAATTTTTCGGAAGCAGCATTATAGCTCCCGTTGTGGCGCTGAGTAAAACGGCCACCCAACTGACACCCTGGGTCCTACTGCCCCAAGCTTTTACGTGTGTCATGAGCAATAAAACGAGACCGAAGAAACTTGGGGATATGAGTTCTACAGAGATGTGCTAGGAAGTCCGAAGTACATCGTAGCCCCGATGGTTGATCAAAGTGAGCTGGTGCGTCTTTTATTTGAGAACAAGAAGCTGATTGTTTGCCACAGTTTCAACGCATGAATATAGAAAGTTGCGTTACAGCTCATCTATAGTCCTAAGTATGATCAATGCGAAAGTTCGCCCCTACTTCTCTTTCTGGTCTTTCCTCTCTTACACATAGCCCCTTTCAGATGTTTGTTGACGCTGGGAATAAGACATACTGCCAGCAGAACTTCGACCTTATCTCAGGGGAGGAAGGCGACCCCATGACTGACAGGCCGCTGATAGTCCAGTTCTGAGCCAACGACGCAGATAAACTGCTCGCCTCAGCTGAGGTGGTCGAACGTTATTGCGATGCCATCGATCTCAACCTCAGTTGTCCCCAAGACATCGCAGAACGCAGTTGGTATGGAAGTTTTTTGCAGGATCGCTGGGATTTGATCTACAACCTCAGTCTGTTTTTATCATGTTTCGCCCTCTGTTAACTTTTGCTGACCGTACCTCGCATAATCAACACCTTACATGTTAACCTTTCCGTCCCCGTCACCGCTAAATTTCGGTGTTGAGAAGGCGGTGGAGTACGCCAAGATGCTGGAAAGAGTTGGGGCCCGGCACTACGAGTTGTCGGGTGTAATGATAAATTATGGAAGGTACCGACGAACGCACCGAGTTCGTGAGAGGTTCAACCAACCTGTACACTAAACAAGCATGCCGGCATTGTCGCGACTCTCAGGTAAACAATATTTAGTATGATTTGTGCCCCATACACCTAAGTTGTTCATAAGGCGGTCACAGATTCGGAAAACGTTTACCACCTCCTTACGGGCCCCGACTTTCCGCCGGGAACGTGTAAGTAATGGTTGCCGTTAAATACACCCCAAAATCATAGCTCACTAACGCAATTTAACCTTCCAGTCACATGTCAAGAACATACCCGTTATCGATGATCGTTTGAAAATTATGGGCAACTAGAAATCTGCGTGGCGCGAGCGTGGCACGCGTGCCACTTGTGTGCCAATTTGCACGCATGTCACGCAAGTATCACGCACATGATGGTGCATGCGTGCACCATCTTGACAATATTCTCCGCAAATGAAATAAAAAATTGGCTCTTCTTAAGGTTAAACCATTTAATATATTATTATACTACAATAAGTTTGTGTATCTACAGTTAGATGACAGCTTTTTGAATAGAGGTCTGAATTCATCGGTTTCCCACGGTATTCAAGGCCTGAAAGTGAGCACAAGCCTTGCTGTGACATCATTTTCTCACCTTCGAGGACCAATTTCCGGTCACTTCGGCAGCCGAAACGACCGGATTTTTTACCTCGAATGCGGGAACCACATCGTTGGAGTGTCGGCCCTCGACACTCCTTTCGGCTGATTCAGAGAGAGATTACACTGTTTGGTCATGTTTGGCAAAAGCTTTGGGAGTAGATACACAATGTTTGTAACAAAGTAGCATATCATCATCATCCACCACAATCGTGCATTCGTGTTCGTGTTTTCAACGAGTCACTCGAGCCATCTCCATCTGGTGATGAGAGCGTGATTCAACCTGCTGTGTCTTATCGCGTTTATCTGTGCTTCCCTGTGTTCTGCGTGCTTCCCCTCGCAACTTATTGTGCAACGTGTCAACCACCTGGCGGATCTATTACAACTCAAAGGCCCTTGGGTCATACTGGCGAGACGCAAAGCGACTTATAGCAGAGGTACCGACGGCAGGTTCCTGCAGGCTATTACTGTGGCTTCCACAACCTCTGGAACATCAACCCCCATATCTACCCTACCCTCCCTATCTTCCTCGCCCTCTTCGTTGACGTTAACACTAGCGTCAAGCAGTCAAGAAGGGACCTCCGGAACGTCCACACCCATCTATCCCCCACCACCACCATCTACACCACTCATCCCCCACATCACACCACACGACGTTATCACCCAATCCAGAGCACAACCCACGGATATGGCAGATAGAAAGGG
>KN838776.1:2804-34843 GCA_000827195.1 Laccaria amethystina LaAM-08-1
AGAACCTGGCCTTTTCAAAGGGTTCCTCCACTCGTGTTGCCATGTAAGTGCAGATTCTTATTCTAATAGCAGCTAATACTGAGCTTCTGAAAAAAAATTGGAGGTTGACGACTTCCTTCAACTGTTCCTGGCTGATCATTACACTTACACCTGTGGCAAAAGTCCTTAATTCACATCTTTAGAACCTTGTATCGTGTTCATCCCTAATGTAAACTCATATATCATTATAAATCTACTATAGTCATATGCATGAATTTTCCTGGGGCCGTAGGATGGCGGGAACATACAGTAAACGAGAATCCGCATATCTCGATCCATACGCACATGTTGACCATATATAGTAACCGGACCTAACCGGACTTTCGAACACTAACCATACTGAAGTTGAACGTCAGTACAAGCAAATCCTGAAAAGGTGCACACGTTGAAGTCACTCATCCCATGCCTCTATGGAACCATGTCAATGTATTCGACGCTGGAGCCAAGCTGGAGCTCGCTAGCTTCGAGAACAGCTTGAGGTTCCCGCCAAACAGTCGCAAACTTCCGCGCAAACCTTCCGATCTCCGTCCGTTGTCGTCAAAGTCACACGTAAGTCACCAATTCTTCATCAGTTGTCCAATAGAACCCATGAACGCCCCCTTTACGCCCTTTTGCGGGGTGCAGTGGGCTGGATTGGCCATTTTCCGTTTGGATGATGACATCTGACCATCCTTTTCACAGCCAGAAACAAGTGTGATTCAAGCTTCACAGTACCTTTTTCAATATCGTTGTTGGAAATGGCATTGATTTGGCTTCAACTTCCAAACCCACCTGGTCAGCATGATCATTTCGAAACAGAATAGGGGCATCATCTCGAGAACCTCTTCAAGGGTGCGTCTTGACCCTTTCATTGCGTTTCCGCATTCTAAACCCGGCTCGTGAACATAGGTGACCTAGTTGCGAAAAAAGACTTCAACGCGCTGAAGCACGAAGAGCTCAATGTTCCCAATCTCGAGGACATTAAGGCTCTACAGAGCTTGACCTCCCGGGGCTATGTCAAGACCCAATTCTTATGGCAGTGGTACTACTATGTTCTCACCCCTGAGGTGTAGAGTATCTCCGTGAATGGTACGTTTTTTCTTTGTAATGACTTGTGCACGTCTAACGCCAATGGCTCCAGGCTCCACCTCCCCACCGAAATTGTGCCCAATACTCACAGAAAGGCTACACGTCCACCACGCCCCGCCACTATCCGCCCTGGAGGAGCAGAGGGTGCCTACCGTGCTCCACGTGGCGACCGTGATGACTATCATAAGAAGGAGAGTGGTGCCCCGATAAATTCAGGCCCCAATCCGCTGGTGTTGGGAGGGGCGGACCCAGGGAGTAAAGGCCGTGGTAATGAGTCCTATTATGACGAAAAACTTGTGGTATGGCCATACATCTTCAATCATATGCCCCCCATCTTTATGTCAGCTTTTTTACAATATTATATTTCTCTTCACGTTCCTGGACCACGTATGGACATGTGAATGTTACAACCATGATCAACGCAAGCCTTGGTGGTCATGCCAAGCAACCACGACTAAAGACGCATCCAGCCGTGGATTATGGTCTCCCAGCAGAGCAAAAGCTTTGGAAGAAATCGTGTGTGCTACCTTCATCCACATGCATGATTGCAAGAAGGGCAGTGTTCGTCGGCCTTCAAGTGAGGCCCAGGCTACCACTCCCGCTACCTCGTATGACCGGATGCGTGCTAGACTCTTTGACGGTTGTCAGAAACCTTCCGGAAGTGTCTGCGGCGCCAGGTCCATCATCTTTCTGGCTTCAAGAGAGGCTGTATCTCTCCCCTATTCCTTCCACAACCTGCTGGTTGTCGGGGTTTTCCTCGTTGACGGAAGCCCTCCAGTAGGGGTTCACGAGTCTGTGTCTGGATGCTCCACTACTGAAATGTTGTGGTCTCCACTGCGAAACGTACATTTCATTCACAGGGGTTATGTAAGTCACGATTGTCTTTACGATTCTCCTGTCATCAACAAGTCATCAACGACGAAAACCAATGTCATGCATCCATCAAATGCGGGTGATATTCCAAAGCTCAATGTGACTAAAGCCTCCCGAAACCTCTCCGAACTTGATCTATGAAAAGCATCGTTGATATTTTAAAAAAGAGGAAAGAGATCACTGTAAACCGCACCTGGTCCGTGCCCCCGCCGCCAAGAGGAGGGAAAATCCACCCCTTCGAAGGGTCCTCGGAGTCGAGGATGCTGCACGAAATTTGAGGCGAATCATTTAACGGACGAAGGGAAAACCACGTACTTGTAAGAGGTGCGAGAGTGTAAATTTAGCTTGAGGAACCATTTCGTTGGGGCGGGTTCATCACGGAGAATGGCGAAGATGAGCCCATCAATGGCTGCTGTCGGAGCGTCTCTGGCATTGAGGATGTACTTATCGTCGCCCAAGGCTTCAATATCCCACTATATTTTAGATTCGTGAATGTATCAGCAGAAATATGATGAGACAGCGTACTACGGCCCGCTGGACACCAGGCGGGAGCGCGACGACCCTCTTGGGGTTCAGAGATTTGTCCTCCGAATTATTTCGACCAATGGAGGCGCTGTGTGGCGGCTGAGCAAGGCTAGTGATGAGATATGTACCTGATTCGAGCGCCATGTTGGTTGAACTTTGATGGGGGATGTTCAAGGGGAAGCAAGACGGGTTGGGTGTTTTATCTATGTTAAGGACGGAATTTGTCGGCCAACCCTTTCAATGTGCGCAGGGACCCCTGTTGCTTCTTCCAGAGAAGGCCGACTCGGATCTCATGAGTATGAGACGGAAATGAGCTTCTGACGAGTTCGATGTGAGATCGATTTAGTGACCTCAGAGGGAACCCATGGTAGAAGGCCATGTGGTCAATGTGCAACGATACTGACGACAAATTTACGACATCTGAACGTCATTTAACTTCTGATTATCACGTGAGACTCGATAGCGCACTGCTGGAGGGTGTAGGAAAGTTAGTATGCGGTTATTAACCAGAAGCTCAAGTATGTCACCTGAAACGTTGAACCTGTGCAGACTTCGAAAAGGCAAGAAGTTGCCAAAGCATGTGTGCTCGAAGGCAGAGCTTGGCGCATAAATTCGTTTTCCGCCAATCCGCGATGATACGAAAAAATGGTGATAGAATGGCGCACTTGATGATCATTTCTTTTCAAACTATTAGTCACGGAGGATTAAATAACGTTCATCGAACGCGGCTCGAGGTTTTTTAAGTGTACCTATGGTTATGGGGGATGATTTGAGCAGCGTCGAGGCAATAAGGCTCAATATGGGGGAGAAATTTTGCTTCCACTGCTAGAGTGGAGAGATTGAAGTTGCATAAGTCACATTAGTCACATGTGTCACCTTTGTTCATGTTGTCCAGAACAGACGGCGAAATGGACGTCGACGAGGACTTCGTTGGGGGCATGAGCGACGAAAACGGCGACATCTCGGAACCAAATTCAGAAAAAGACGCCGAGGGCAAGGAAGACGAGGAGAACGAGGACAATGCTCCCAACCCCGAAGGAACATACGCCGAGGAGATTTCGAGTGTGTATTCCCCCCATAACTCGTCATTCTGCTGATCAGAGCAAACTCAGCTATCTTGTGCAGAATATACGGTTCTGGGACCCGTCTTCCAACAACTCAGCGGACGGGAGTGGATCGACTAAAGATTGGAATTTAAACATCGAGGAGAAGGAGACCGAGCTCGGCGATGACCTCAGAAAAACCTCTGGAATTGGACGGAAACGCAAACGGGTGTGTGAACTTGCGCATGCTTGTGTTTTTGTTAAAACCCCCACAGAAGGGGCGAATGACGGGGCCAGTCCTCTCAGCAAGTTCGCTCCCTTGTATGGGGATGGGAATGAGACATATGTGTTTAGGGTTATGGCGACTCACCTTCGACACGATGCAGATGAGTGGGATCGATTGGCGAGGCAGTTGACGGAACATGAGTATAACCAACAGGCGTTATACTGCTATCAAAAGTATACGGTCTCGACCCGACAAATGTCGACGCGTTGTGGGATCGAGCATTGTTGGCGGGGGAGATCGGAACAGTAAGTTCGTTCATACTTATCTCATTACTACATTAACGTTGCCTTCAGGCCAGCAATGCGCTCACAACAATCCTTAAACGGCTTCCATGCGGCCTGACTGTTCGCCGCGAACCCCACACAACGCTCGTCGAGCTCTCCGACCTCTCAACTTGTGCCTACCTCCTCCAAGCCGCGTTCGAGCTCTACCAACGCATCTGCCCCCCTCCGAAACCACCCCCCCCCCAAACTTGACCTACTCCTCCTAGCGGACTTGTACAACCCTCTCAGGGAACAAGAAACAGCAGCCCAGGCGATGAGGCACGGAACTAGGGAGAGCCGAGCAGCGGCATTGGGATTTGTGTAGGGTGATAGGGAGTATGATATGGATGGGTGGCCGGGAGACGTGCGATTGGGGAGGGAGGTGGGATACAGGCCGGGGGGTTCGAGTTGGACGCGATTGTGCGTCATTTGTTGGCGCGGTTGGCGGTTGCGAGGATTAACATGGGGGAGATTGAGGAGAGAATGGTGGATTTGGTTCTATTGGTTGTGGAAAATGCTGACTTTCGTTGATTAGCTTCGTGCGAATGATTCGTGGCGGAAGATATTCTTGATTACGCGGTCTTCCTTGCAGAGATTGCGGATGCATACTTTGAGAGGGCGGAGGCGAAACCTATCTACGAGCAACTCGGTGCTGACCCTACTGTATGTAACTCCGAATATGTCTTTTTAAAAATATGGCACTCATCGCGACTGAAGACAAGCAGTATCTATATTCCCTTACAAACAGCCGCATGTATGAAGATGCTCGAAGAACTTGCAAAGCTGCAGAAGTCTACGAACACAGTATGATTTTCTTACCTGGCAGCTGACTAACACGCTGATCGACGTGTCAAGTCCGACAAGCTGATACGCACCACGAGCCAAAATGAAACTTGCCGAGATTTATGGGATCCTAGGTGAAATTCGAGGGGCTTTAGAGCTGGTATACGAAGGTATGCAGTAGTTCTACCCTGCCATCCCATCACGCCTCCCAGTCATCAAACTCCCGGAAAAAGCACAAATGCCCCCGCCAATCCGAAGACGACCCCACCACCGCCTCTCTCTTTGCCGAAGAATGTACCCTCGCCAAGTCCAAGGCTATCTCCATCGGTTCCCAGAACGGACTAACCCACCTACACCTGAGGGCGCTGGAGGCGGCCAAGAAGAAAGAGATGATGCAGAGTTATCGGAGGAACGTGAGTGGGAGTGGTTGGTCGAGGCGGAGACGCATGTGGATATGTTTGGGGAGGCGAGGAATTTGTTTCTGACTAGTCGGGTGGGCTGTTTCTTCTTCTTCTTGGAATTGGGCAAGGGGCTGATCCTTTTGGCGGGGCGTAAAGTAATCCGTTTAGGGGGATGTTTCCGAGGAGTTATAGCAAGAAACAGAAAGTTTAGACGGAAGCTGATGAAGAACCGATGGCGTCGAGGCTGCAGCTTGAGTTCGGTTGGTTGTTGCTTCCCTTGTGGTCTGGTATCGGGTTGAGGCTAACATTGATCTTTTTAGAACGTGATAACATGTCGAAGAAGGCGACCAAAGGAGACGCTCGTAGCGACACAAAGTGGATGTGTTTAGAGGGATTTCGTTCGATGACTGGTTGAAGTTGTCCATGCAGGTTTGTTCGGATTCTCTCTTACCTTGTTGTCCTCTTTGGTTGATACTGGGGACCAGTATTGCTTTCTTCTCACTCCAAGAGGCCAATCCGATGTCGCAGATGAAATCTTGCGGGATATCACAGTATCAAGCTAGTGAGCTGCGGGACTGTATTCGACTCCCAACCATCAGTGAGCATCAGTGAGCATCACTCCCCTTGGCTCTTCGTACTGTCTGAGCTCATCGTCATTTCTGCCTTAGCTTGTGGTCTGGCCGCGGGCCAAGACGCCGCCGTCGTTGAACAAGCCCGTAACCTCATCACTGTACACCAATTCAACGAGCCACTCCGAATCCTCGTGGCTTGCCTATCAAGCGGCTTCCGCCTTCTAGTTGCTTTCTTCACTTCCACGCTTCGGAAACGTCTGTTAAGGGAGATGAAGTTGGCGGATACGGCTGTGAAGAGCACGGAAGTGCTTAACTGGGATGCACCCACTGCACAGAGCGTGAAAGTGGGGGAAGGGCTGAGGAGGATGGATGAGGAAGTGCCGGACCAGGGCCATAGCCTCCATTAGTAGGGCGGTGCAGCGTCCGTCGGATAACCGACACCATCTTGTGACAAAGTACTTCTGTCCGCTCTGAGTAGGATTATGGGACTGATGATTTGGTGCTTTGTAGACTATGGCGTTCCTAACGCAATATCGGAGTCTCGGGAGAAGGGACACGCAGTACCGGACAACTTTGCCAGGGTTTTCCATCAGTTTGGTCTGTCTCATCCCTCTGTCGTTGTGCTCCGCAGGACTTTACTCCTATGCGTCTACTATCTTCTCCCCATCTCTCTCCGATGACTGCATTGTACTAGGGCGACCTCTTCGCCAAAGGGGCCTCATACAACCTATCCTTGATCTTTCTCTTCACTGGCGCCACTCACCTGACGAATGCTTTGTATCGTGGATGGCTCTCAATATAATCAGAAGAAGGAAAAGTAAAGTATTAGCTGTGTAACTGTTTATCGTGTGTTTTAGTCTGTTTGCAACGCGTCGTGTCCGTGTCAGCTCTTCTCTTACCACTATCATCCCCACTGGCAATGGCAACGACGACGAACAACCTTGATATGATACAAGAGGTACGCGTCATTTTGCCCGGCTACGGGGTCGCTTACTCCATCGTGCTGCAGGACCGTCTCATCCAGCTGAAGGAGATGGCGCGAAGCGACTCGGAGACGACCGACGATTTGCCATTCTCCTCCGCTTTGACGACGCCTGTGGATCAAGACGTGCCCATCAACGTCTATGACGGCATACACGAGGCTCATGCAACAGATATGGACGGCTCAGTGGTAGACTCGTACTTTGATCTAAAGATTATAGGCAAGTGCGCGGATATCGTACAGGTATCGCAGCGATTAAAGGAATGAAGTGTAGTTGGGTTGAGGTCTGTTTCATGCTTCTCCAAAACACGGAAGCTTTTCACATCCATCCATTAGATAGCCCCAGACGCAATGTTGGAGCCGGTGGCGACGTTGGTACCAGAGGCGACGTTGGAATCGGAGGCGACGTTAGCCCCCAGAACAACGTTATCCTCAGAGACGTCGTCGTCATTGGTCCTAGAAGACACTAAAAGAGACACGTTCTTTATCTGGAAGTTGGGAGGTACCTATCCGAACCAACGGGACCTATATAGGCCGTGATAGCGGCTTTAGGTACCCTCCAAAGTTCTTGATGTCTCCTTCCCTGCTATACCAAGAACCGGATGCTATGGTGGGTGTTCAAATGAGGTCCGAGTTATTCACTTTTGGAGGTAGTTTCCCTGACTTCGTCTCACCGCGTTGAACCGCTCGCATTGGAGATAGAAGGTAGCGCCGGTGTGTCCCAGAGCCGATCGAGGTTAGCCAAGTTCCCAGTCCTCATTTCAGCTCTCACCGGTCTGGTGATAATTCATCGCGTGCCTTCTCTTCCAGAGACATCAGCCGGGACGATATTAGCCCACTATACTTCTCTTTCCCCGACCTCATACCAAATCGACGGTAATTCACGTCCTTTTTTCGAGTAATATTGACCAAAGCACCCCCCTCAGATCATCTATACGCTGTCGAACGGACCTATTTTGGTGGCGAGCCTTTCTACCAACTCCCAAAATCAGGTTTGATTAGTTTCATCGAGTATATGCGCCACCTATAAACCACTGTTAGCTCAATGTCGACAGCGCCTACCCCACAAGCTTAGAGCCTAATACTGAGCCTCAAGTAACGCCTTCCTCCCCTCTGTCCGATGACTACGAACCCAGGTCTCCGCATTTCGTCTTTCACGCTGTGAATCTCTTCCTACCCTGGTGCGTAGCAGCCGAAGCCACCTCATCCTCTTTCCCCACCATCTAGAGCTTGTCATCTTCGAAACTGGCTATCTCGAGCCATGCAAAGACATTTGTCGCTCCGCCCACTTTGCCGAGTGCGGAATGCAATGCTCGATGACTTTCCTGGCGTCTCTGGTGTTGTTCATCTACGAATATCCGAATTTGGGAATGATCATTATATATTCCTTCATCTACCTTGGACTGTCAACAATAAATTACTGCTTTAATGGCGTTTGTGGGCACATTCATTCTTATCTCTGCTTGGCAGACAAGAAAATATATGTGTTGTGGTTCAAGCATTGTTTAAAAAAATTACAACCGCAGGTCGTTTGATCATGTCACGTTCTCAGGCCTCGAAGCATCCACCACCTCCGTCCTCATATACCCTTGGTTCCCGTAACACGTAGCTTCCATAGTTGCGCACGGGAAGCGCTGCTTCTGGATCGAGGGGGCACCCACCAAGGCATGTGCCGAGTCTAATGTAGTTCTTAGGGTCCGATTGAGATCGCGGGCGTCATTGAAGATAAGCTCAATGGTCGCTGCGATAGTGCGAGCAGCGACTCTACCGGTAGGTCACCCCACACGGGACATGGTCCGAAGATACAGCAAGACACCGGCAAAGACTCACCTCACCCCCCTTCAAAAACTCCTGGAATGCTTCAAGATCAAGCCACGACACTACGAAACGATCATGCCTGACCCCAGGCCACCAAATTACAAGAGGAGGTTTACAACCACAATCGCCGAATCGAAGGAGGAGTCGATAAAGGATGAAGGGAAGGACGATGCAAACATCAGGATATACACGGATGGCTCAGGGTACGAAGGTAATGTGGGGGCTGCAGCAGTGATGTATAGGAAGGGGGTGGAAGAGCCGGAAAGGACACTACGTTTCCATCTGGGCCCCCTTACAAAGCATACCACTTTCGAGGGCGAGGCAGTGGGGTCCATACTTGCGGCGTGGATGCTACAGGGACGAGCGGAGGTAGGAAAGTCAGCGGTGACCAGCTACACCGACAGTCAAGCTTTCATCAAATCAACGGGAGCGAGGAAAGCAGGACCAGGGCAGTACTTGGTCAGGGAGTACCTAAGGCTAACGGAGGTAATGGACGATGGAACTAACATCCCCAGCCCAGAGAACACAGTCAAATTCGCACTGAAGTGGGTAGCAGCGCACAAAGGAGTGGCAGGTAACGAGAGGGTCGATGAAGAGGCGAAGAGAGCGGCGCAGGGGGAGTCAAGTCCGCAGGAGGAGCTACCACCAATCCTCAGGAAGAGTCTGCCAATCAGCGCTACAGCGGTCAAGCAGGAGTTTGCAGAAAAACAGAAGGTTAGATGGGAGGAAACATGGAAGACTTCGCCGCGCTATGCAAGATTCCAGCATATCGACACAGGATTTCCTTTCAACAAGTTTCGGAAGATCAGCAACGCGCTCTCCAGGCCACAAGCGAGTCTAATGATGCAGCTGCGCTCGGGGCACGTGCCCCTCAACAGCTACCTTTTTCGCATCAAGAAGTCAGGATCCAGGAGGTGCGAGTTGTGCTGGGGAATAGGACGGCTGGAGATTGCGGAGACGGTGGTGCATTATCTATTCGAGTGTCAAGCGTACGCGGCGGAACGTTACGATATGGACAAGGCCCTTGGTCGCTACTCGAGGGACCTCAAGAGTATAATGGCGAGCATGAAGAGGGTCAAGGAGCTGTTGAAGTTCGTAGGGAGGACCGCGAGGTTCAAGAACACGTTAGGAGACTCAATAGGTGATGTATCTCAGTTGGAACCCGAGGAAGGTTGACAGAGAACACTCTTCTTTTCGCATAGGATCTGTTACATAATATGGAACCACAACAGTCAAACTGGCCTCAAGCCAGCGGGCTCGTCCCAAAAACCACCCATATCTTTTACCCGCATCTTGGCTTGCGGACTCAAGCGCAAATCACATCTTACCAAGTCGACTATGTAACAATTCCACTCAAGCATACAGCAAACACCTTTTTCTTCCTCCTGAACGCACTTGTCCCATATACGCCGTACCTATCGCATGCGATCGGGTACTTGGAAGACGAAACTCATCACACATGGACTGCACCTTTAGGCAGAACAAGACGAGGCTACCCCGCTTACCGTATAGATGCACCCCCAAACGGCGTTTCCGTGCCGGGCTGTGTGGGGGAAAGATCGCCCTGGGCGTGCCCTCAGCAGTGCAGGGGGTGGTCATAGGGGGTCAGGTATATGGCATTAGGGGCCTTAGGTAGTCTACAGAGTTGTAAGGTCTGACATGGGGCTCCGCCCCAATAGACTTAAATTTGACACGAAAAAAAGCTCAATGGCATTAGTTTAGTATCGACATGTAAAGAGTCGTATGCGAAGGACGTACCGCGCGGCGCGCCAACGAAGGCGGATTATGTTGTGATTATTGAGACCTGCACAACTTGCAGTGTGCAGTAGGCGCATGGACCTTGACACACTAATTTGGAGAGTAAGAATTTGATCCAGATTTGATCCAGCATCTTACATAAATATCAACCCCAGAAAGGCGCCTGTATTGTTGCCACGGCTGTGGGTCCCAAGCGTCAGCTTCTTCTAATACTTACTAATTATTCCCCATCGATTATCGATCATCCGCTCCCACCAGCGAACGATACACCACTATGAGTTCCTCAAATCTTGTTGACACACCGTCTGAGGAGGTATATTTTCCAGTTCCACCTTGCGCCGGTACGTCTCTCAGCGACTTCCACGATGTCCTCCTGAACAATTATCTCCCCAGCGATTGCAGATTGTCCGTTAACAACCGATGTAATTTTGCGATCGTCCGACGGCGTACAATATGGAGCTCACAGCACCAATCTCGAAATATACAGTGGTGGCTTCCCACCAGCTACCTTAATGAATGCCCCAGACCCGGGAGAAATCGTACAGATGCCCGAAATGTCTGCGGTTTTGAAGCTGTTATTGCAATACATGCATAACGATCGTCAACCCGATTCGTCGAAGATTCCGTTCAAGGTTCTATGCCCGTTAGCGGAGGCGGTTGAGAAATACATGGTCTTTTCTGCGATGGAGGTTTGTAAGATACGGATGCAGTACGTATTTGAATTCTAGGGCAAAAGCGTCACATTCAAATACAGTCTCTAGGGAAGCGATTCCTCAGCATCCTGTTGAGGTTTTATACTATTCGGTCAAACATGACTACCCTGAACTTGCCAAGATCGCTTTGCCACTCACGGTCTCGGTATCTTTCAAAGAAATAAATGAGGTTATGAAAGAAAGGCCTGACATCGTACTAAAATGGGTAAGAAAATCGAAATATAACTGCAATAGTATTATGACCGATGTTTATAAATTACACCAGGTCGAATACCGAGAATCTTGGCTCGACGTTTTGAAGTTTGTCTACGAAAAACCAGTCAGGGGATCCCAGCACAAAGGAGGCTCTTTGGAATGTGATCTCTGGGCTGTTTTCCATCGTGAAACACTCCAGGAAGTTGCTGGTGACGTCAAAATGGCTCAAAGTTTCTCCTCGATTCTCCAACGTAACCTGCACTATATCCAAGACTGTCACTATTGTACATCGAGAGCTTCACTCTGGGCCAGGGCCGTCGAGAACCGAATGTCCACTCTTGCGGATGTCAGTAAGGTCAGCTGGTTACGGGGGTGAACTTAGCCTGAAGGCCATAAGATAAATTTCTTGTGTATCTGTACCATATATATCGGAAAAATGGGTGGAGCTTGTTCTCATTGATTGATATAAGGAGACATAGTTTGACGCAGCGGAACAAAAATACCCGAGCCGATAATGAAGCCAGGTCAGAAGCATCGTTAAACAAAAAATTGTGACCATCGATTTCTCCACGAGCAACTAGCGTAATTTTCATCATGCTAAAGTGATAACAGAAAGAATCAACCAACGAAAGCATGAAACATTATGGAAGACTCCAATCCAATCCTGTAAGAAGAATATAAACCCATTCTAGCATGAAAGATCCTCTAAGTATGACCGACACCATTTCAAAGGCAACCCCAAAACTAGAGAGCGAGAGCCACGCCAGCAAAAGCGAGAACACCACTGAGGCCGAAGGCGACTTGGTTAGAAGAAGCTGAGCTCTTGGCGGTGGTCGAGGCAGCAGCGGAAGCAACGGAGCTGGACGCCTTGGTGCTTGAGCTGGCCGGCTTAGTGGCGGACGCAGAGGCCGATGCGGCATTGCTGGTAGCAGATGCGGCGGTGCTGGTAGCGGCTGCGGAGGGAGGGGTCGTGAAAGATACACTGTGGGGTGTAGCAGAGGGACCAGAAGGGCTAATCGAGACTGCGTATTCGATGCAAGATTAGGAGTCAAGATGAAATGGTGTGTTTAACAACCTACGAGGAGTGCATTGGCTCTGCTGGAGGGCAAGAGCGGCCTTCACGTCTGCAGGGGTACAGTGCGCTTGGAGACACGCGGCAGCATCAGCCTGGAATTGAGCTGAGGCACAGACACACGCTGCGTCAGTGCTTGAGAGGCGTGTTAGCTGAAACGAGTCATCAGCGGGGAATGAGGGCGACGTACAAGGCACATCCGTTCTCGGTCGCAGCTGGCTCCACGCATGCGAGAATGCAGGGTGTTATACCGAGGGTAGTAGGAACGGCGGAACTGGACGCTGAGGTCGTCACGGAGCTTTGGGCGTTGGCAGAGACAGCGAGGATGAGGAAAGAAATGAGTTTCGTGGCAGAGAACATGGCGGGTATCGTGGGTATGTGTTGGAGAGTTGGAAGCGAAAGGTGAAGAAGGGAAGCAAGTTCAAGGAAACAAGAGAACGTAAAACGTGCGACTTTTAAAGGGATTTGCGAACTGAATTGACACCGTGGGAAATTATCTGTCCTCCTAAAAGGGTCGATTGATTTTCGCTTCCCGAATAATCCCTCCGGTAAGGAGAAACCTGGAGAAACGAACCCTCTATTACAGGTCGCTCTGAAGGTGCTCAGGGGGAAGGTGGTTTGGACTACTCTTATTTTTTTCGCTTGAACCATAGCAAGATCGAGGCCGCCCATGACACGAGGTTTTCAAAGGCACGTCCTGTCAATTGAGCGGTTGTGCCTGCACCTACCTCCGCCCACAATCTCACCCCCAGCCCACTTTTCAAAATTTGTCAAGGAGCTGGTGGGGAGAGGCGGGTGGAGGTGGATGCAGGTGGTCGATCCTATCATTTTAGCTTTCAAAAGCACAAAAAGCGCCGATCATATGTACCGGCGTGTCAGGGGGCCCGTTCTTCAACTTCTTCTATTCTATATACATCGCAATAGGGACTACATATTAAAAATTCGCTCGATTATTACTATAGCAAAAGAGTATTTATATTTAGAAAAGCATTAAGCGAAATAAAAATCACAGAATCGAACTCTTTGCGCACAGCAGTGATGAAAGGTTGCCTTCCATACTAATAGTCCATAGTTTATGATGCCTAGCAACCGGACGGAGTTCGACTCTCCGTTGCTGTATTTATTTTACTTATTGCATTGGTACATGTTGATTATGGCCTGCTCCCACCCTTAGCACCTGAAATTGGGTTGTGGTCACTGTAACCGCTGTATGAAGTTTATTCATTTCTAAATAGGTTGAGTTCAAGGCGTCGAAAGGTTGCCCTAGCAACTACATACGGTAACATACCTTCTGCCTCGAAAATAATTCTGCGTAAAGGTTGCCTCTGTATTAGTTCCGCGCAGTGATTCGCCTCAGATGAATGACCATTGACCATGGAACTTGCTGCAACCAATTCCCGGCTTTTATATCATTTATGCAACTTTGCAAGATATGAGGGCAACCAGTGGATACCGCCATGGAAAAATCTTAATTTTAAATCAAAAAATCGAACTCTTTGCATACAGCAGTGATTAAAGGGCATCATGGTCGCCTTCCATCAATCCCTTCTTAGTTTACTGAGAATAAGCAACGGGTCGGAGTTCGACTCTTCGTTACTGTATCTATTTTATTTGCTCGCATAGAGAATCCGTGCTACTTGGGATCGAGTATTAAATACCAAGTACTTATGTGAATTCGATTCTATTCCAAATAAATTTATGTAGGTTCAAGGAGTCGAAGTTTTCCAACCCATGACTGCTTGCTTCTTCGAGAAGAATTCTGCGTAAGAGTTGCGCGTTGGTTGTGCGCGGTCAATCATTTGAGGTAAATCAACTCCCTGGGATCCGAGTTGATTCCTGGCTTTCATATTGTTCATGAAAGCTTGCTAGATATGAGGGCAACTAACGGACATCATGACGGGCCAACCGTGGAAGGCAAAGTAGATCACACTGTTCCTGGTGCAAAGCCATTGATCGAAATATGATATACATCAGTAAGTGTACTTAGTTTAGAGTCTACTGTACATGTCAAATAAAGTCTCCAGGGATGCGTTCCACGCTGAGAACCGAAGGAATCGACTTGGGATTGACAAGGAATCGTCGCCATGCGACCGTGTCTTTCTCTGGTAAAACGAAAAACGTTCTCCTTCCTTCTGTGCCAAAATAATATTAAACAGTACGTCTGGTGGAATTTAAGAGGGAAGGTGCTTGAAGCCGAATTTAATTTCAAGTGCGGTGCATGAGTTAATTACCGCCACGATTTGCGCACGTTTGAACGAACGTCATACCATTGCCCTTTGAGACTTAAGATAAAATCTACTTCGAAGCTTTCTGCCAACCACAATATGTATGTGCGTTAGGTGTAGCATGTGCTTGCCTTGCGATATCCTTGAGGGATGTGGGGTTGGTTGCTCCGTTCTCGATCGCCCAAATGGTTGAGTGTGACATCTCGGGTCCAATATAAATACAATTTAAAAAATTCGTGATGCCAAAGCAGTATGCAAAGCACTGTATTGATTGGCCAAGATTCGCCACGCAGTGCCACTGCTTGTCATTATTTGCAACACCCTCATATCTTGTCTCCCACCAACCACAAAGTGGAGTATTGAAGCTGTTCTACCATCGCTCCATTCACAGATTCCCGCAGGAATTGTACGTGCCATTGATTTTATTAGAAAATTTTACCAAAGAGAGCGAAATTTGAATAGAAACAATGTCATTATCCGCCCGACGCTCCTGTACCATCCCCAAACCAAAGTCGTCTAATCCCGCCTCCCCGAACAAAACGACAACGTTCACGCCGTCCTATGATACTCAGTACGTCAAAAGGTTTTTGGGTTTCTGGAAACAAGGCAAGAGCGATAGGAAGGCGTGTCAGGCTTTCGTCAAACTCCACTCAGTAAGCGGCTTACCAAGAGCGCCATTGGGTCATGATCGCAATCTGACCATCTTTGTTTCTCTCAACTCTAGACATGCGAGCGCCACGCGTGCAAGGCTAAACCACGTAGTTGTGTGGTATACAAGGACGGCATCAGCTGCACGACATGCCAGAACATGGGACGCAAGTGTCCTCGCTTGCAAGGGTTCTTGCTTGATTACGTTGCGGTTCATCTCGGTGTGTCTTCCAGAACGGCTCTGGATTTGTATGGTCGGTACGTTCGAAGACAGCCAGAACCACCCAAGGGAAGCGTGACAGATGAGGAGGACTCCGACTCCGATTCTTCGGAGGACTTCACTGAGGAGTTGTTATCGGACGACCTGGACGTTTTGGAGATCACGAGTGAGGACGAAGGTCATAGTGAGGAAGAGAGAGCAAAGAAGCGGAGGGAGGACAACGAACTCGTCAATTCTCAGGCAGCAGCAGCAGCAGCAGCTCAACTTTCCACGGTGAAGAAAAGGATAGACGAATTGGAAGCGCGCCTGGCTCAAACGAAGAAGGAGAACGCTGAACTTTTGGAGAGGGAAAAGAGATATGCTTTGAAAGCTGCAGCCGCTGAGAATCAACGTCTGCAACCGCCATCTCAGGAGGTGATGGAGAAGGCACTAGAGGCGGAGATGCTAAAACGGAAAGAAGTTTATAGGAAAGAGTTATTGGAGGAATGGGATCGGGTGCATCAACGAGAATCAGGGCGATTGCACGAACGTGAGCTTGCCACTTTACTCGTTATTCCTGTGTCAATTGTCGCTAATCCCGTCGCACAGATAACGACGATATGGGGGCATCGACATGCATTGTGGTACCCAGAAGTTCTGTTTCCCTTCACGCAGCTATCACTGGCTTCGTGGAAACCATGGGTCTTGATGAGACCACATCTCGGGTCCTCGACCTACTCCAATGGGTTACCGAGCTTTCCAACGTCGTACATGACATGGATGCAGAGAGGAAGATGTTGGGTCTCGCATGCCCAAACGGTGCTCCTCAAAAACGCGCAATCAATGGAGAAAACCTCGAAACGTTGGGGAAACGCCGGCGGGTCGAAGAACACGAGCAGGCGGAACTTGCGATGTAATTCTTGAATCTATTTTTATTTTTGACCGTAACTTGCTGCTTGGTTGGCGTAATATTTGTAGAGACCTTTTGGGAGTTTTGATCCCATAAAGAGTATTTTGCTTGGAGGTGAATGATAAATGTGCAAACCCTGGTCTTCCTTTCCACTCAGAGGATAAGCATTTTCTGATGACAGTACGGCGGAATATGTTAGCATTTAAGTTAGATTTCCAAGAAAAACGAATGAGTAGGGGTTCCGATCCCACTTGACCAGCAAGGTGTAGCGTAGTCAACTCCGAGAGGCGACGTGGAGTAACGAAGATCAGAAAACCAATTTCTGGGAGCACTTTTGTCACAACGAAGCAGAGATAGAATCCTTTTTTTGTGAATGACATTTGCGTTTTCCTTGTTCCAAACTTCCAATATACTTTGCATCCGCACCTGATCCTCGTTGTCCGTTTTGAAAGCGAGTGGCAAGTTACTTCAAGAGTTCGCAAATTAACACCATCGAGGTGTAATCCATCCAAAAAACTCCGGGTTTTTCTAGCATAGCTTTGCGTCAATTTCTAAAGTCCAAAGTTCTGTATCTCCACCCCAGACAATGCGTGACACAGTCACGCATTACGGACTGGTCACAAGTTAAGCGCTTTCAATTGATGTTATCGTTGATTAGAGCCACACTCTTCTGGTCTACCCCGCTCCTCTTCCCGTAATGGACGTACCCAGCGTGACTAGCGGGCAACTGAAAGTGAATCAGCCGGCAACAGAGGAACTCGATGAAGACCACAACGGCCTCTTATCGCTAAGTGAGAAACGTTTCCAGCACAGTCGAGTCTCTAAGGAGCTGACCTAACTTTCCCTATTCAACAGCATTCGGTACCATATTATTTCTACAATTTTTATTAAAAACGATAATTGACAACCAGAATCACCTAGCTTTAAATTTATGGGGGGATGAAACACGAGGGCAGCAAGTTACATTCCGGAAGGGCGGCGACATATGTTCCCAGATCGAGTTCCGCGTCCCCTCTAAGGACACAACCATAGAAGTAATCGGTTTTTTCTTCGGATGGATCTTCCGAGATTAATCAAATATTTGAACAGGATCCGGATATTAAGGCGATTTTAAACCGCTTGAACGGAACCAGCGCGCTTCCTTCCAAGTCAGAAATTCAGGTTTTCGACACATACCGGAAAATTTGCCGAGCCAAAGCGGCGATCGTAAACTCAGAATGCGAAGAATTACAATCGGAGATTTTGGGGCTCTGTGAAAAGCTTGCAACACTGGGTTGCAAGCGAAAACAGTATCTGGATCAAGCCGCGTTTTATTCTTCTTTTCATGCCCCGATTCGACGTCTACCTCCGGAACTACTGGCTGAAATATTTACTTATACCCTACCAGATAATCGAATTCCAGACCACAAGCTTTCTCCTATGCTCCTATGCCAGGTATCTACCACCTGGCGCCAAGTAGCCCTGTGCCGTCCAGAGCTGTGGGATGGTATACAATCTCCCCTCACTTTACCGCTCCCTGAGTGCGCAATTCCGCCTCCAGAAGTGTTCGCAAAGGTTATGGAAACGTGGTTTACGCGCTCCCACTCGCGTTTGATTTCCTTATCATTGTGCTTTCGACAATGGCGTGTTCTCAAGAAGCAGTCATTTGCGCCCTGCATCGTAAACACCATCCTTCGCTATGCACACAGGTTTAAAGACCTTGCGATGGCTGTGGTGACAAGAGAAGAATTCGATTCTTTGATTAGTATTCCCCATGATCAGTTCAAAGCCCTCGAAACACTATCGCTGTGCATCCAACATCCGTCGGATGATTGGACGGCCGAAAATCCAATCAAAGTGTTTCAATCTTCTCCCCTCCGCAAGGTCTCTCTGGATATTAATCCGCCAGAACTTTCTTCATGTATTCTCCTCCCCTGGGGTCAACTGACTCACCTAGACATTCTAGACAGTCATCAAATGTTGTCCATTACGGATTGGAGGGACGTGATGCAACGCTGCACAAGCCTCATCGAAGCATCTTTCTCTGTCGAAGGGGGCGCTGATCCGGGAATTCAACTTAGAACAATTACAAATTTCGATCATCTTAGGTCATTATTACTGGTGGTTTACGCTCCTGGGGATCTCGGCAGCCTCTTTCGAGGTTTTCATGTTCCTACACTGGAGCATCTCCATCTTTTCACGAGTTACGCTTTTCGCTGGGAACCGCTTCCCCTCGGTTGCCCCATAAACACATCTACACTTCGTACTCTCACTCTGTCCGGAATCACCATCCCCTCGGAAAGCCTCTTCGCGGTTTT
The DNA here is from genome assembly GCA_000827195.1 of Laccaria amethystina LaAM-08-1. Taxonomy (NCBI): domain Eukaryota; kingdom Fungi; phylum Basidiomycota; class Agaricomycetes; order Agaricales; family Hydnangiaceae; genus Laccaria; species Laccaria amethystina. The sequence continues at coordinate 21,475 of KN838776.1, forward strand.
GCGCAGTGCAAATCGATTGGAAATTTTGAAACTTAGCCTCGAAGAACAAAGGAACGTATTACCTGGCCAAACCAGCATCATGTTTCTCTTAGTCGAGGCATTGACCATCACTCCCGATGTCTCGATAGCCGACGCCATTCTTCTTCCACATCTGCAAACCCTCCTGACATTTCATACAGACTTGGAACGTTCTCCCTCTCCAGAGCTATACGCTTCCATGGTCAAATCCCGAACCAGTTATCCCGGCCTTCATTCCAGGCGCGCACCCACAGTCGATGTTCAGGAAATGAAGCTTGTCTTATGTTTTAAATCGCACACTGTGGATGTCCACCAATTAACGCCGAGCATATTGCGGGCATTCGATCCTCCCGAGTTCGCGGAACGCGTGTTAGAAATAAAGGTTATTCCCCGAGGCGAAAGGTTTTGAAAGGCGGGAGCTGATGTCGATTCGTAAGGACTTTCTTCTCACTCGAGTGGTCATTCTTCGGTCTAATGAATTTCAGGATAGCTAGGATTGTTATCAGAGCCTTTCATGAAGTTGTGATTGTATAGATATAATATAGGCGGGAGACATACAATGTACTAATTAATGAGCATCACCATTTAGCCTCCGGCGCTTCGCCATCTCCTCTCCGTTCTCCTCATTGAAGTTTGTCGCTCGTTTGGGCGTAGTTGATCCATTAGTATATCTGACATTTGAGAGTTCATCCACCTCCTTGACAGCCTGCGAGAACTCAGTTATCCACTGCAAGAGATCGAGCAGGCGCGAGGAACCCTCCTCCGCAGCCATGGTCTCTAAAAAGCCTCTGACAGCCATGTGTAATCCGATAGACGTTCGTGGGATGGTGATTGTTGTGGTTGAGCAGGAATCGATAACCGGCGTCAGTCGATCTAAGATACGATTAGATACTAGAAGGAAGAAGAACAAACCAACTGACCTCTTCGAAGGCGCTCTACTTCATTCTCATGCAATCGATCCCACTCCTCCATCACCTCTTTCCGGTAAATCTCCTTCCGCTTGAGCAGTTCTGCCTCAACGAGCTTGGTGATTTCATCTAATGAAGGCTGGGGTGGTGGTTGGCTCGCCGCAGCCATCGCTTTCAATGTGTACGCCTTTTCCCTCTCGAGCATCCCATTGCGTTCTTTCTTCAGCTTGGAGAGGTCCGCCTCGAGCTCAAGGACACGCATCGTGGCGATTTGAAGTTGGGTAACGGCAGCTGCGGCTGCAGTGGTTGTGTGCAAATCTTTGTCTTGGATCGATCTGGCAGATGAGGGAGGGAGAGATTTAGTCGTGGTCGTGGTCGCTGGGGTGCCTTTGGAACGGTTTGTTGCTGGTGTACCCTTCGAGCGGGTTTTTGTTGTAATTCGATAGTCACTCCCGTCGCTCGATTCCTCCTCCTCCTCGCTAGATAAACCCGCCAAACTCGGATCCGACAAATCGCCGTCGTCATCTCCACTTTCCTGAGCTCGCTGCTTTTCTGCTTCCTCTTGAAGCCTATGCTTCTCCTTTTGCACCCCACGCCGCTCCCTCGCGTAACGTTCATATAGATCCAGTGCGGTCTTAGAGGACACACCGAGATGGACAGAGACGTAATCCAACAGGAATGCCTGTAACCGCGGACACCTGATGCGGCTGCTACGACACGGGCCACAGCTAATACCATCTGTGTGCCTTGTACAAGTTTGCGGTTTTGACTTGCATGAGTGTCGGTCGCAAGTCTAACGAGGTCAGCATAGCCCAGACAGGTTATATCAAGTCTTACTGGATGGAGTTTGACAAAAGCAAGACAGGCTTTCCTGTCATTTTTGCCTTGTTTCCAGAATCCGAGGAATCTTTGGACATACTTTTCGTCGTACTGGGGCTTGCACGGCTGCTTCGCTTTAGTAGTGGCACTGGTTCCCTTGGGTTTGGGCAGCGTGCATGAACGGCGGGCTGACAATGACATGTTTAATCTAAATTGAAGTCCTCGTGAATTCCCTGCAACAATTAGGAGTCGAGGAGCTTGGTGTGAAAAAACAGTATTGGGTGCGATGAATGTAGAGAATGAGGGAAAGCTGACAGACGCCGATGTCAAATATATGTAAATAGCTCACATGACATACTCAGGCACCAAATATTCGTTCAAAAACAACGTCTGAGTAAGGAAGTGGAAATTCACGTTGATTTGACGGCAGATAACCAGGCTTAGTGTTTGATTCCTATTACATAAGAGAAGAACAAGTCAAAGTTGGACCAGTTGAAGTCGCCATTCTACGTGGGTTTGACCCTCTGCAAATCTGTACACCCCAACGCGCAGCCAATTCTTGTCTTACCATTTAGAAGAGGATAAATAGTTTCAACGACTTGTGTTGTAATTATGGTATTTAGAAGACTCTGAGTCATTCTGAAATCTATCTGTCAACACACCTCATATTTCTTCGACAACTTATTGATGAGAGTTCAAACAGGACGACGGGTGACGCTAAACTTCCTAACAGATAACATTGTAAGGCAAGGGGTGAAAGAAAAAAAATGAGATAAAGACAGGTGACCTTTTAGTGGTAAATTCGTTCTTAACCAATCGCCGATCGAAACAACGAGAAAGTACTTTTATCCACGGGTATATGTACATCTGTTCTAGATCCACGAAAACATGCGCAGTCCACGATGAGATTAAAAAGATCAACGGAGAACCAACTCCAGCGAATGTAGCTGCAATCGTCATCTGTCATGTCGTCTGCGACGAGGTCCTAGTTCACTTTACATTAACCATGGCTCATTTAAAAAAAACGGTGATACCTACCTCGGGAGACTCTTACGGAATTGTCGTTATTTGAACCAGTTGTCGCATTGATAGTCGTATTTCCCGAATTCGTGTTAGTCGTCATCTGCGAATCGTTGCGCGTAACTTGACTGCCAAGTACTTGCGTGAAGTTCACCGTTCTATTGGGCTCCGAAACTAAAGGGAGCCCATAGAACACGTCTGGGGTTTGAGAGGAGGGCGACGCGACCATAGCGGATGTCTGAACGGCGAGGGGCGTTGGGTCATCCATCCGCTCTTTCTCCGCTTCTCGTTTGCGTTTTGCTTCATCAGCTTGTTTGCGCATTTCATTGAGCATTTCGACTTGTTGTTCAGCCATTTGAACCATCGTTTCGTGAATGCTGATGGTGTTTTGGAACTACGTATCGTCAACGCGTTTTGATGAGGCCACCTTCAGTTTTACAAAGTTACGACGAACCTCAAAGAGCGCCATTGCTGCATTCAGCCTCTCACGGTACTCTTGTATTTTCCCTAGATCCCCCTTACTGAAGGCAATGCGAAGAAGTTTTCCTCGTCTGAGCTGAGCCTCCACGAACTGATTGATGGAGTGGAGGGTTCTATGTGCGGTGTGGATCATTGTGAGCGATCTCGCAGAATGACACGGCGCTCACCCACTCAGCTCAACAAGGCACTCCCGCATATGTTGCGACAATTCCTTGCCATTTCTTACACTTTTATCGTAAGCGCAGTTGATGTTGTACACGACGCCGCAGACATCAGAACCGAGCCGATGAAAGTTTTCTTTATTCTCCCTCACTGCCTATGCGTTCGTGTAAGGTAACGCATCGACCACGGTCCACCATGGATACATCTAAGTCGCACCTGAACGGTACTGAGGATAACCAGCGCAGTTCCAGCAGCAGCCTTCAAAAACGGTTCCGGGGAAGCGGCCGCAGCTTGTGTGAGTGTGGTCAAGATGAGATTCCCAGCATGGAGTGTTGTGTCCAACCAGCTGGCCGCTTCTGCTGGAAGAACAAATGTACTCGTTGACGACACTGATTCCTTCGACTCATTGGATTCTTTAGTCTTGAGGGCCATAGCGGAAGTCAAGCAGGAGGTTGAAAGGGGCGTTTTGGACGCCATCAAAGTGGCGATTGTTCCCAATCGGATATCGGATCGCAATCGCCGCATCATGAGGTAAGGACTTCGTTAGGATCGCCTCGAGGCTTCCGCCAAGATCAACTGACACTGCAGTTATAATTACGTTTATCTATGCGGATTCGTCAAACGCTTGCAAACGTGGTCGGGCCTCTATGATAATTGTATTAAGTAGCGCAAGCCAGCCTCCTGGGGTTTAGTCAGCTCACTTCGTACCCTTCCGACTTGACCTCAGAGCGGCACTAATCAGGACCGATAGCCAGAGGATCTAGAGAAGGTGTTGGGACAGACGATTACGAAGAGGGGTGGTGTACACCGTAAAATTGATCTACTCTTGCGGTCCACAGAGGCGAACCTGCCAACAGCCTCGGGTAAGTTTCAGATGTCTGATTCGATGAGAACAAATTGGGGGATAGTACTATAAGAATCGGTGGAACAAGGGTGGTCTTCCGCCTAGATCTAGATCTAGATATGTACTGAGAAGAAGTGTAAGCGTAGGTTTTTGAGTGGCGAGGAGGAGAGCTTCACAATATCCTAATGGGCACAATACACTCTTCGCCCAAATTCTTCCTCACCAGATGGACGCACGCAACTTCACGATGAGACGATGTTTGCTTCGCCGAGGGTTAGGTACTGGACATTGAGAATGACTTTGGGAAAGATGGAGGTTAGGCGTGACGACACACCCAGTTTCACGCCCCGCGTTATGAGCCGCCAAACATGCTGGTCGAAGGGGGCAGAGGTCCAACGTCCAACCTTTGTGTGGCAGTTGACTTGAGACAATGGTAACTCTGGCGAGATTCGGACAAGAATGGCTCGCTGGAATCCTACAGGGTATGTCCTTGCAAACCAGTCGCAAACTCATGGGGACCTTCGCGAGAAAATTTACTACGCCGTCCCACAGTCCGACAAATCGTGCCACCCAGTCGCAGTATGCTGTACGCATGGTTTGCTCGAGTTCCAGATCCCAGCGCCATTGCCTTCCTCGACCCGTCTCCGATTCATTGGGGCTGATCTTGCCCAGACAAGATGTCTCCGCCTGTCGGGAAATGAGTGAGGAGGGAAAAGAGATCTGATTCTTCTTACATTGTCGGTTTTGCAGCCACCAAAATGGCATGTAAAACGGGAATACCTGCGATTGAGCCTTGAACGAGGACGAGAAAACGTGATGGTGATATTCACACGTCTAGTCATGTGAAACTACACAGCCGCCACCTCATGTAAGCGTGCAAATAATACCTGTAGTCCTTCCAGAAACATGGGCTTAACTCCTTGGACTTTCTCACCTTTGGCTGTAAAGAAATTTAAATTAAAGTATTCAGCCTTAATAGTTTTAATAAATGGACCGTTGTATAGGTTACCCAATCATGCCATTACCGACCTCTATAATTATTTTATCTCTTGGACATTTTTGGGACATTCACTTGGGATTAGCTGGCAATATGGGTAATATGTAGGTAGACTAGATGTCCTGTAACGAAACAGACAATGTAGATGAAGTCCAAGGAATATCGTAAAAAATCGATATTACCCCAAGTTCAAGCCTGAGAGTATGGCAATAACTAAAATTATCATAACCCTCAATGAACGTCCAACATCTTGGACGTTCAACTGAGATCTACTGCTTTGACCTACACCTGTAGAGGTTGCGGAAGGTCTGACAGTCAATTGGGGTTGGGTACTTGTAGACGGCGATGTTGGCGATGTTGATGCCTGCCGTAAGTTCTTCGCCGCGAACCCAACGCCAAAAGTGACTGAACCATCGGCCTGGTCTGCAAAGAATTGTCTACATAATGCATCATAGTTAGATCGCGGTTAGAGGGTATGAATGGGTGGACACACGTATAAACGTTGCGCATAAACGGCGCGCCAACTCTGCCAATAAGCTGCGCTCCACCACTGACAACTCCAATACAGCTACCGTCGGATTGCTTAATGATCGTGTCGCGTTCGGTCATTGTAAACGGTGTACCAGAAAACGTGAGTGTGATCGGAAACTTAGACGTACACGGGATTGACCAATGGGCGTTCGAGATGGCTTGACTACCTGGAACGCCAGCGTAGAGTTGGGCGGCCGCGTCCGAGGTAATCTGGATGTCAGAGTCTGCACCATAATCGGTGAAAGTGAGAAGTTCGCGAATATATACCGGCGAGGTAAGATGTCACGTACGATACATATCGACACTGGCAAGCATGCCAGCCATACTTTGGCTGACCCCGTTCGCAATATAAGTGAGATTGTCGAATGCAACGGACCACGAAGTGGGACTGCTTGCGGGCACCATCGCATTGCTGAAGTTTCCGGTAAATCTGCAATACAAGCGTTAGAGGCGATAATACGTAGTGCTAAATGAATGATGATTAATAATTACACGGTTGGATCTACCGCCCCCATCATTAAAATACCGTCGGGAACAGGATCATCGAAATGATTCAGCTCAATACCACAGACGGCGTGTGAAAAGTTAGAGCTGATTGTACGGCGTCAGAACTCTGGAGACTAGCGTTAACTTGAAAAGAAACGCACGGTAAGAATGTACCAACGAGAGATGCATTTGGAGGTGCATCGCTTGGTGAGCCAAGGCCATAACCCAAAACGCCACGTGCACCCAGAGGGTACAAGTCGTTCGTCACCGCAGAATTCGTCAAAATGACTAAAAGAACGTGTTAAGTAAATGTCAGAGGTTTACATATGACGTACTCGATGCATTGTAGCTGAAGGCCGAAGCTGAGGTTGCAGACTGAAGAGTACATGTCTCGCCTGCGTATATTCCTTGCACAGATTCTCCCGAAATGGTCTGAGTTGACGCAGTTCCGATGCCTGCCGTGTAACTCGTCGAAATGGATGGATTATAGCTACCTCAGGGATGCATTAACTGTGGTTGTACATAAATCGCACTTCGATTGCACTCACAAGGACTGGTCATTAACGCCTGTCGGAGGGGATGCTACTGCGATGAAGTTTTGAGAAAGGGAGGGAGACATTTGTATGGTTTGCGGAGGTGTTCCTGTCCCATGGTATCGAGTAAGACTGTAAGCGCAACCGAGGCCCATGTCGTCTATAGATTCAAAACTGACCCATAAGAACGGGTGTCTATACGGCGGTTAGCAACGGGGAAAGAAATTCAAAGAAAGTTGGACAAAGCAGACAAGGTAAGACACATCGTTCTTGTTCGTCAAACGCACTCCAATAGGACCGTCACCCGCTCGTCTCGCAAAGCTCAACGGTACAAATAAGCCATCGATGGTTTCGACTGTGATACTGGCATGAACAAACGTAACAAGCGCAAGAAGCCTGGCGGATAGAGCGAGATTTGAGAGCATCGTGGAGGGAATGACTCCAACCTCCAAGAAATATCAAGTCCATCGTGGTGCCCAACAGCGGAGGGCCGCTCTCCGCTGTGTTGGGTCAGAAGCGTGGTAACGATCTCATGGTCTTGGCGTTTGATGAAGGGCCCTTCCAAGTACCTCCGCAAAGCACCAGAAACAGATCATCAGTCAGGACTGCGCCGTCGAACCCAAGAACGTTCCAAGTCTTGAGACTCTCCAACGATAAGTAGGCTGAACCATTCTGCAGGATTTCTGTTCAAGGGTGCAGCTTCAAGTGATGAGCAAGTGAATCGCCGTTCCGATCCGGGAATGCCGGTTCCGGGGCCGTTGGCTTTGTTGATTCTATTTTTGAAGCGGGGCGAGGCACTCTTGTTTGAGGGCCTCGGCCCTCAGGCCTCAAGGCCTAGTGCGGGGCACATTACTAAAGGCTGATTCCACCACGCGTTGGATGGCTTCCTTCTCCCCTCTTTCACCCCTGATGTGGGGAGCACTGCCCTTCTCAACACTACTGTTGGTCTTCGCACCATCTCTAGTGGGCGCGGCAACATGTGCAACTGGATTCAATTGGGTGCGTTGGCTCGACACTAAGGAGTTCTCAACAGACTGACTAGATATAGACCTATAATTCTCAAGGCCAGAGTCCTTGTGATGTCGCTGCTTCGCTTCTTGGTGTTTGCGTGCCCGCCGGAGGTGGCCCTTCCTCTATCGCTACTTGACCAACCATAACTCTCCTACCATCAGGTCCCTTGCCTCCGTTACCGCCTGGATATTATTACGTTGGGCCAACACAACAGTCCAGCAATGAATGTAGTTGCAGTTCGGTGTACTTTTCTATGCTGAGCGCATGTGCTATTTGCCAGAACCGTGAAACCCTCCGGTACGTTTCTTATTGGAATCTACACAGTGCCCTTGAGCACCAGCGTCTTTCTTAGTTGGTCAACATATGCGACCAATTGTAGCACCGTTTACGTGCAGACCTTCCCCGATCCTCTTCCCGCTGGGGTGCGCGTACCCCATTATGCCTACTTGGATGTTACTGTACGAATCCACTATCACGCCGATCACGATGGTTGGATAATCTTATCAAACAGAACGTAGATGGTTTTGACGCGTCTTTAGCGCAAGCAGATGGTATTTCAAATTTTATTCCTATGACCCGGAACCTCAATTCCCTCTCTATTTCAGGAGGGACCGAATCTGCAAGTGTCCCCTCTGCAACAGGGAGCTCCTCTCCTGGTAGCCAAAACTCCGGGAAAAAAACGAATGCTGGCGCTATAGCAGGTGGCGTGGTTGGGGGGATTGCTGTTCTTGGCATTGTTGTATGCGTGGTGGTTTGGTTCCTATTTCGCCAACGCGACAACTCTTCGACTCTCCGATCTCAAGATATGACTCGGGTGAGTTACACGAGCTCAGTAAAAACGCAGCACCAATCATACGTAAGCCGAATGTTTGGCTATCCTCTGTAACTTGTTGACCTTTTCGTAGAATCCTTACCCAAACACGGCTCCAAGCCACTTATCCCCTCAGCAGCAACTTTACGTGAGCCGACATATTTGGCTATCCTTTGTTACTTGTTGACATTTTCGTAGAATCCTTACCCAAACACGGCACCAGGAAGCCACTCATCCCCTACGACTTTATACCAACAGCCCTTCGACTCTAGATCCGCTGTCAATGCTGTTTCGATGTGAACGAAACGAAACTGTCATCTGACCCTCTGTTCAAATCCGCTGAGGGTTACGTGCGCATGCCTGCGCCAGGTGCCTGAAAAACATGTCCAGGTGACCTGTGCTGTGTTTTCTCAGAACGATAGTCATCAGTTCTTTTTCTTTGTTCCCCATGATTGCCACGTCCTTCACACCATATTTTGTGTGGACTTATTTTGTCATTTTCAGTCGGTCGTCTATGAACGTATATGATTGGTACATGAACTCCAAAGTGAGGTTGCAATCGAAAACGATTTTTAGCAATCAGTTTCGCACGCATTCCGGTCGTATCGCACCTGGCTTTGAGAATTATTAGCGTAATTTATAAGTAGTCGATGTAGCGTGTGGGGTTGAAGACCTGGACGAGCGGAAACTCAAACCCCGTTGGTTGAGCGCAATTTTGTTGAAAAAGTGGGAGCTCGGACCAAAAACGCTCACGGGTGCCATCGTCGAGAGGGTGAGCTGACGGAGAGAGAACTGTTATATATACTTTACTTCGGATTCGACGTTGAGATTCAAGAATGAGGATGCAATGTTAATTATAGCATTTGGCTAGGATGATATACTTAGCCCTGGTATATATAACGTCGGCCGTTACTCACTACTCCTTTAGTCTTTCTGCAGCTTTATACTACTTACCACAATGCTATAACTTTATCCCTTAACTATGGCGTGACTCTGCCAGACGAGTTGGACCCGAGTAAGGGGTAGGGGCCCTTCGTGAGTTTGAGCCACAAACAGTGAATCATGCTGACTGGGGTGCAGTGAACTGTTCACGAATTATGGGCTTTGCATTATGATTGTTAGTTGCTAGCAGAGGTCTCATTCACCCTATACAATTTCTCTCCTCTATGTCCACAGTGCGCTCGTGAAGCTCTACAGCCCTGCTCTGAACCGTATCCCACTCCCAATCCAATCCCACAGTCGTTAAAAATCCAGGTGACGTTGTACTTCTCGCCTCCGCATTTTCATTTTGGAGCTGCCGCAATACGTAATATCGTTGCTGAAGAATCAGGAGCATTACTCGATTCCCGAAGATGGAATGGACAACCCGCGTTGGGCTATTTGTTGCCTGTTAGTGGAGGGAGGTGGTACGAATAGATGTCATTGTTTGTCATACCTGATTAGAACAGTTCGGAATCCTCCCACCTGCGATACGGTTGGTGAATGGACTGCGTTTTGAGGAAAAGGAAATTGAGTGACATACGGAGAGGATGCATATTAGGAGTATGTTTGCCACGCTTAGCGCTGGTGAAGGGCGCGGAAATAATTCAAAGCAGGAGAGAATAAATCACTAAGCACAACACTTACAAACCATGCAAAGGCAATACAAAATTCCTGTCGGGGTAGTGAACGTTGAGTCGGCCGAGTGAAAAATCCCAAAGATAACGAACCACTGCTGTAAAGCTGCCGTACCCACACGGAGCTAGCTTGTTTTACTACGGGGAAGCATGTCAAGACGGGGACGTTACAAACTGTGGAGGGCTTACAAAAATGGTATGCCCTGATTACCGTCAATGCCCCGATTGCTAATCCAATTTTTATTAAGTGGGAACTGAAATATGATATTGCGTACTTGACTCCACCATGACAACGAATACGAAAACCAAGAGAATGAGCGTTGGAGATTGCAGTGTTACATATCCTATCGGCGTTGCTTCGACTAACAAAAGCGTCAGAGGAATAGGATACGAGAGGGTAGGAGACGTACTGGTGACGGTTTTAATCTGATAGATTGTAATACATATGGCGAATATCACGGCTATCTGAAGTTGCTCATTAGCGGCACGAATAAGGTGGGGGGGTTGACTTCACTGATAAAACTGTCCCCAGAACCACCATCACCCACCGTCGCCTTCCCCACATTCCACAAGTCCTCAGACTTATAATTACTGAACAAGGAAAGGTAAGGTGTGGGGCGTAAGCAGCATTGAGGAAGGAAGTACTTTGGGAAGATAACAGCCCGACGGCGATTGCAGCTGTGCGGCCTCTGTGAGGAATGGAGCTGTAATTGGAGGGAGTTAGCGACGAACCAAGTGCGACGCCATAGAGTCTAATACACGCCTATTATGTGCGTAAATGGATCCTGGGCTCGTTTGAAGGTCAAAGGTCATTCTAAAAACGAACCTCGGAGGAAGCAGCCCAAATTTTAACTGCACAAAATCGGTCAAATACCTTTTCAAGGTTAGAGAGGGATAGTCTTACTGTACAGGAGAATGAACTGGTCGATGAATGCGAGATACCGATTTAAGTAGAAGAGAACAAGGCCCAGCGACCACGGGCATGACCATGCATAGGTTATCTGTTGCAAGTTATCAGAGAAAGAATCTTGAGTACGTGCTCGGTGGGAGCTTAATGACCTCTTCGTTCAAGGTGGAAAGATAATCACACGTCTGGAATGGATGAACAGATGTACACTTCCCCAAACCCGTGACTCACCAACGTTGTTATCCCAGCCAACAGCACGCAATTGTCAACGAAGGTTAGAGAGAACATTTGAGAAAGATTGGGAATATCCTAATGAATTCATCAGCTCGAGAAACGGTTAGAATTGAAATTGATGGACTACCTGCGCCATGAATCGTCGAGGAGAGCAAGATGGCCTCGGAATACGTGCGGTTTGTGATTGTCGAGGTGGCAGTGAGCACCATATGGGGAGGGGAACACCTGACGAAGATCGGAGGGGCTATAAGTATGTGCAGATATTATTATGCCGAAGGCCGTAATCTCTAATTCCCATCAAGGTCCGCCCAATGGCCCCAAGTTTTCACACGCAAGGAACCGCGGTCCTTCTTTTTGGTGAGCATGGACCTTGAAAGAAGTCCCCTTCCAAAAGTAAGATTCTTCAATAGTGCTTCATACGCAGAGGAACCTATATCAAGCGTAAAAGTACACTAAGATAGCGGAGAAAGGCCAGCTTTACCTTTAAATAGCATCTCCGCTTCATCATTGCAAAACGCCGTATCACACTCGTATCACCTAGCTCTAAGCTAGTAGCATCAGTGCAGGTATTTTGTCACGCCAGGGGCTACAGGGTTCGTTAGATAGACCCTGGGAGATTCACTCCCCATGGAGTAATATATCCTCAAGAAGAATTTTGAATTGGGACGGTGAAACCTCTACATATCGTTGTCAACCCTAATTAGCAATTTGTTGATATTTTGGAGCGAGATCACCAACCAGGCACCCTTTACCTCTCCTTTGTAAGAGGAATACGGCGGCAGTAAATTCTCGGGTCCAGGACTGTAGGAATACAAATCTCGTGATGTGCATTTGAAGTCAAAGGAGGTATGAACGCGAGTGGGATCCAATTTGATTCATGATAGGAGTATTGTGATCGTGTAGGAACCCATAAATAGGGAAGTGCCAACAGGACCGTACTCACAGGGAATTCGAACCCAGGGTCAGCCAAACGAAGGTCATTTTGAAGGTTGATTAAAAAGTACGACTCAACGCCCTAGGACGGCAGAGCAAACAAGTAGCGTTCTACAACTTGATTGAAAATTTGGAATCGAAAGTGGTTGGTCTAAAAAATTGTAAGAGTGCTGAGGTAAACCAGGGGGACTTACTATAGACGTAACACGAAGAGAATCCGGGAATCAATTCAGGTCAACTTTCAAGGAGGCAAAGAGGTGAAAAATGTCGCATAAGATCTTATGGAATGTGGCGCACTGAACGTCCCCCCAAAGCCCGATATAACGCCTCCCAGAGCAGATTTTCCTTCACATGTGTGATGCCTGGGTCTGCACCGCCCTCACCAGTGATTCAGAATCACTTCGAGGGCTTTGATTATACGAAACCTCTGACGACTATTCAAGTTCACAACCAAAAACAAATGGGCTTCAAAAATGGCGGTATCTGAGGTAAGACTGATAAACAACATCAGCAACGATCTACAAGAGGTAAAAGTTTTGTTGATCGTCTGCCACGTTTACTTACATTCTGACTCTCTGCTCCGTACCCCACCGGACCCTCCTTCAATGCCCTCACTCTCCACTCTCGGCGACCTAATGGGTGAAAGCCACGCTAGAAAACCACGTCATTCGAATTTAAGGCCAGAAGAACCTGAAGATGTACATGTAAGGCACTGACAATCAAGTGACCAGTAAATTTGTTTTTAGGAGTCTCTTTGCCAAACAAGTGTCCGCCGTTTATGTAAGCCAGGATCCGACGCTTTACAGCTGAATGCAGAACGATAAGTAGGCCACCAGATCGACACACATACAGTGCGGAAATGAAAATTTAAATTTCCGAATTGAGGATCTGATGGGATGTGATAGTGGCATCAATTCGGAGATTTAATTTTTGTTTCCACACTGTACGTGTATGTTGATCTCTTACAGCTAATTGCGAAACGATAGAGCAGCTCGGCTCCCGTTCCAGCTCAGCCGTTTGTTTGTTTGGGGCGTACACCAAAGCCAAACAAATGTCTTT
>KN838776.1:34973-47498 GCA_000827195.1 Laccaria amethystina LaAM-08-1
TTAGGAAGGTGCCGATGTTCGGCCTTCAACAAAACAAACAAACGGCTGAGCTGGAACGGGAACCGAACTGCTCTATCGTTTCGCAATTAGCTGTAGAAATTTTGAGAGTCCGCCCTATGCATGTGTCGATCTCGGGTGGCCCATCGTTCTGCATTCAGCTGTAAGTTACCTCGATCGCATCTAGAAAGGATGATCAAGCGAAGAACTACCAGCGAATAAGTACAAGAGGTAATACCATGGGTCTTGTACCTGCGCCTGGGTCCTGGTGGTTCGTGGGAACGGAACGCTTTTCTGGTGAGGGAAACTAATTATCGTGATTTCTAGTAAACGAGCGATAAGGCTTTTTCTGACGTCGATGTCAAAAAAGAGAAACTGACTGACTGGAAACGCCAAATCCAGGACTCAGTACTCAGTACTCAGGCCTCAGGGGGCATCATCCACGCATCTACTTCTCAAAATTCCCACAGTTTGATACACACTGATCGATAGCTTATCTCCCTGTCACTCTCAGAGATACGGCCATGGCGCTCCCAAGGCTTACCCTCCTCGGTCGGTCAGTTCTTCTGATGGTCTCTGAGTAAGTATTGAATCGGTGAGCTACTGGAATATTCACTGACAGGAACGTGCCTAGGCTTGCTGTGACCGCGGTTTGTTGGACTGTTGCTGGGATCTTGTTTGGGAGACGCGATGATACGCGGGGAATTTTAGATCTGGCGCTGTTGGCTTGGGTATGTGGGATTTGGTGGTTTCGTTGATTGTTTTCATATTTTGCTTCTCTTCGCGGCAGACGCTGGGACTTAGGCATGGTACGTCGCGATGATTATTGGCACGCGAAAACCAAGGCACAACTAGTATTTTTTCAAAGCGCTGGACGCGGATCACATTAGGTGATTTTGTTTTCTGGTTTTGGGAGTGGTACGGATTTCGGTTGTCTCAGGTTTACATTATTAAATCCATAGGAGTGTAGAATCTGATTGATCGATGCTACACAAGCGCCATCGACAACGCTACAAGAGGATTGATTAATCTCAATCAGCTATCCGTTACCTGCGGTTTATTTTTCTCTCTTGGACATAGCACCATCGTGATTGCGGTCGTGAGTTTTTTCTTTAGATGGGCATGGGTGATTGTTAATTTCGGTAGAATGTGGGCATTGCCATCTCTTCAAACGTTTATAATAAGATTGGGGGTGTTGGAAAGGTCGGAGGGATAGTGGGTAAGAGACGTATAATCTAGCGTCACTATCCTCTCTAATGAAATTTTAACAACCTCGCAGGAGACGCCGTCTCAGGCTCATTTCTCTTCATTGTCGGCCTCGCGAATACCATTATCCTTTGGAGGATTCTGAAGCACCGCCGTCTGGTAAGCGCTTTCTGAACCAGAAAAATCGCAAAACAATGCGAACCGTTCTCTAGGCAAAGATCAGGGAGCAGCGACGGATGAACGGCGAGACTGTCAAAGAACCCGAACACGATCCCAAAGGGGACAATATGTTCATGATGCGTATCTTAGGGCCTATCACAACGTTTGTGGACCGTCCTTGGAAGGTACTTTACTTTTCTCTCCTCGTCTTGACGAGTTCTGAGGCTGCTGGTTAGATGTATCCCGTCGGCGTACTTTTTGGATTTGGTAAGATTATCTGTCGCGGAAAAGATTGACGCTAACTATTTTAAAGGATTCGATACAGCCTCGTCAATAGCGCTACTTGCCGTTTCCGCGCTCGCCAGAAAGGGCGCGGACGGATACTCTATACCCAGTTCTCAAGTAGTCATCCTTCCAGTGAGATCCCTTTTCGTTTGATTTGGTAAAATCGTCAATTTTGATAACGTCAGTTCTTGTTCACAGCGGGGATGACTTTGTTAGATTCTACAGACTCCGTTCTAATGTTGTACTCGTACACCGGATTCCCTGAGCGCTCGTTTTTTGTCTTTGAAAAAAGAGAGAATACTGCGTCCGATGTGGTGCGAAAAGAATCTCGGCCTGGATGGGACGACCCAGAGAAAGCGATAACGGGGGAAGATAATAAGCAAGATAAAGCAGAGCAACCTTCCGCTTTGGACTCGGAGGGGGTGCAAGCGGAGGAAGTGAGGGAAGCTATGGGGGAGGACTTGAAGCCGGCTGAGATAAAAATCGGGGACCCGGAGAAAGTGCAAGAAGGCGAAGAGGAGAAACTGGCCGTTAACGGTGACGAAAGAATGGAGCGGAATAGGAGGGTGAAGTTGGATGTTATGTCCGGGCTGAGTATAACCCTTACACTGATGAGTATCCTCGTCGCCTTCAGGTAAGCACCATAAATTTCTACCTTCGGCTTGAGCTGAATGAAATAATTCCCAAGTATCTCGCTGATTGTCCTTATGGGTCTCATCGGGGACAACTGTGGTCCGTGTATTGCAGCTGCGGAGGCGGATGATGGTCACGGAGGTGGATTGGCAGGTCGGTGGTGGAGGGGATGGGCGAATGTACGTTTTTATAAAACTTATTGAGAGAGGGCGTGAGGGCTGAATTTCGAATTTAAGGCTAATGACCGGTCGGGTTTTATAGGCGTGGGGATTGTGGGAGCGTTTCTTTTTGTCGTTGTTGGGTGGTACGGAGGTCGGTGGGTCATAAGGAAGCTGAAACTATAAGAATATGAAGTATAAGTATAAGAGGCGGGGACTTGGTTTATAGTGTATTCTGGTGGGTCGGTGATGGTGGTGAGAAGTCTGGGGCTCCGTCGATTATAAACTGTTGAGACCTATGTACTTATTTTTCCATGGGATGTGTCGCTAATCCAAAGTAAAACAAATTTGGTGAAAGAAAAAAAACTTTTCATCAAACAATGTGCATAGGTCCTCCCAGTCGACTTGAACGACTACCCTCGTCATCACAAGTGACGCGCTCCACCAACTGAGCTAAGGAGACAAAGTATCATTGCGTCACCCCATTGTTCAACGTTGAAAGAGGAGCTGGATTGAGTACGGCTGAGTCAAGCAGTTGTGTAATTGTGTACCTAGGAGCTCGAGCGTATGGTAGGTTGTAAGGGAGGGAGGGAAAATTGATGAGAAATGTAGGTGAATCTCGATACCTCTTTGTCATGACTCGTCCACGAAATGTGTGTACGGCCGCGGCTTTTGCATGCGCGCAGATTTGAGTGAGGCGGCCGAGGGCGGGGAGGGATGCGTACAACAAAAATCATTCCAGCAATTTTGATCAGAACTCCTGCGGTTCTTTCGCCAATCCTTGATGATTTCCGGGAACCCCTGTGTACTTAGGAAGGGTTCGTGTGCCTGTCAATAAAAAAATGGCGGGAATGAGAGCAGGAGTCAACGTGCCTGATAATGAGGGCCTTGAGAAATTTTACGAATTATAGCGGATCGTCTGGGAACACCATTAGTAGGACATCGACTTGGGGATCGACGCTCCAATATAACTAGGCAGACGAAGCGTATAGATAGGATGCGCCGGTGATTGTGAATTGGCCCAAGGGCGAGAACTAGGAAGAGTCTGTCAAATTGCTACAAATATGCACCCAATCTCGGAAGAAACGTGATGCCAACTTACTGTTGGAATATTGCGTAGCCGTGCGAGCATGCGCAATGCGCCCGATCTTCGGATTCTAGGTACATTCTTCACCTTGATTGTTTCTCGGGGTATTTTAGCATTATCCCCTTTTATTTCGTAGCCTACAATATATATACGAAGGCTTGTACTGTAGTTACCCATCCGTTTGCCTCTGTCCCCCCCCAGAGACAACCGGAAATCTATTCTCTTTTGTCTTGATCACGCGAACGATCTACGCTTAACGATTTGATTTCAACACTTACAACCTTTGAGTACATGTCCGACCCATATCCGCTCAGGAACTACGACGCCATTACTTTGACTTGCGAAGGGTGCAACAGTAAAACATGTCATACGCTGGCTCATATTCCTTCTAGCCGACTTGAACGACTGGCCTCGTCATTTCATGGGTGCTAGTGACGCGCCCTACCAACTGAGCTAAGAAGGACATTGTGTAATGATGTACTCACTCCGATAGTATTAATTAATCGATTTTTAAGTGCCAGGAACTTGAAGGTTGGAGCATTCAAAGTCTGGATCTTTCCTGGACTAATTGATTGACCGGAGACGGCGCAAGTAGTAAAGCATTCGGACATGATTCAATAGAAGACGCATTCCAGATGGCTATAACCGATTCGAACGACTAGCTTTCCACTCGTCGTTGCTGTTTAGTATTCAAGTACTGGTGACGCGCTATACCAATTGAGCGCGAGAGGACCAGGTATATGTCGTGTGTTTGTCTGCCATTGTGTTGATGGATTTATTCCTTGGGACGTGGCCGGGCGGAGGATCGTGATAGTGACATAGTGCCGATGCACGAAACGGGGGGCAGGGCGTAGGAGGACGCCTTAAGAGAGTTGAACTAAGGATGAGTATGCGAGGTTCGCAGTCTATTTAGACGTCGGTGAGTTGTCGGGAGTTTATGGCGAAGCTCCCCACATGCAGCATTTTTTGTACCCTAGTGGTGATGCGGAGGAATTCGCGTGTCGGGTGCGATGTTCTTGGGAGGTACCACGTACTTGGAGCAGGCTGCCCAGGGAAAACCTCTTCGGGGTGTTTCAACGCTTGTGCTGTTCCGAAGAGAAAAATAAGGCCATGACGTCGACATCCTTGGTTTGAAGAGCGTACGATTACTTGATTGCGGTTTGTTGACAGTGATAATTCAAAGAGTCGTGTCGGTAAAAACATGCAAGCTGAGAAGAACCCGACGCAGGCGAACGGCTGATAATCTTCCCCGTCTCCAATCGGGACTTGCATAATATAATTAATAATAGTGCCTGGCGCCTTGAACGCGTAAAATGAAATGCTTTGCTGCTATCTATTCGTATATCATTCCAGATGGGGCCGGCTTGAAAATGAAAGCCATACACGTTATTTCCTTCTAGCCGACTTGAACGACTGACCTCGTCATTACTAGTGACGCGCTCTACCAACTGAGCTAAGAAGGAGATTGATGTTAACTGTGTTTGGCAGATGATATCGTGCGCCCCCGAATTGACAATAGTCTTAGATGAATGCTGTCGCCTCGCTGATAGTAATAGAGCGATAATTGAATCCAGGGAGATAAGAAAGCGCAGTCTGCTGAGGGCATAAGTCAACACGGACGGAATATTATGTGATGACATCGTGATGACAGGTAAGTAACGTGACGATGGTTGCAGGATCCGTTGTCTTTCGTCTTGTTCCAAAGTAACCACTTCCCTCATACCAACCACCACCACCACTACTACTCTTCTGCCATCTATCGTCTACCATCCTTTTTTCATGGCATCATCACCAGAATCCCTCTCCCGTAGGTCTTCTTCCTGTTCACTCCACACTCCACCATTAATGACTAATTAACGACTGCAGCCACTCTCCGTGCCCACTCTCCTCCAACTGTCGATTTACGCCATATGACATCCAGCCTGGGCTCACCTCCAAGACACCCCCAACGAGGCCTACGCACCAACGAACCCCGACTCGGATCACGTTCACCCAACTCAATCCCGTCATCGCCCACCTCGGTGTACGTGTCTTTCTCCTTCCCTCTAACCCCGATCTGACGCGATAACCACAGACACTCGTCTTCATCGGCGATATTCGAACGGGATATTGAGCCGCCCGTTATTCCATCTCCGCCTACACTTCCCCATCACCCGCCCAACCCCCACAGAGTATCCCGTGCAAAGTCGACTGAACAATTGGAACAGTCCGTTCCCTCCGTTCTGGACTCTGCGGCGTCCATCCTAGCATCCATCGACGACTCGCACGCGGAGGAGCAAATATCTGTAGAGGCCCCTGCGTCTCGGAGCAGTGGCTTTGCCAGCCCGTTGAGTTTCAGAAGCAGGAGTCCCAGTCCCTTGGGTGTGAGGAACGTGACTGCTGTCGGTGTACCCGTCCATAACCTCCTTCTGAGCCCACATGCACCACCTACCACCGTCCCTGTCGTAGTCCCGCATTCACCCGCCCAGTTGCCAGTGATCAGGCCCTTGATCCAGACGGATACGGTGGCGGTGGCTTCGACGCCGTCCCTCGCCACGCCCACTTCGGCGTATTACTCCACTACCTCGTCGATGGGTAGTTCTTCGTCTTCGTCTTCGCCTACTACGACGACTGCGCAAGAACACCCCCTTGCTTCGCTTCCAGAGCCAAACGCGCCGTTCCAACATACTCACTCTTCGTCCAATACGAATAGCCCCAACGCGGGATTCTCACCTCTTTTGCCGTCTTCTCATCCCCCCTCTCCTACGCACGCAGCCAAGAAACGGCTTTCGTTCATGTCGTATTCCGATTTGCTCTCTTCCACTCCAACATCCACTCTCCCCCTTTCGTCACTCACTACCTCGGCATCGTCTTTTGAACCACCACCGCATATACCTAGTGTCAGCGGACTAGGGATCGCCCCTGGGGGTATTGGTGGGGGTCTGGCGAGTGAACGATCGAGTATAAGGGGCGGGGTGTCCCATCATGGAAACAGGGACAGCATTGCGTTGTTGGATAACGTTGGCGGGGAGTGGGAGAGGCAGGGACTTGGCATGGGTTTGGAGGAGAGGTTGGACGCTGTTCTTGGGAAGGCATAGGGTAGGGGAAGAAACCGTTGGGAATGCTTCGCCCTTTGAATTTAGTATGTTTCTCTTTTCGATTTCTTATGCTTATGCTCGCTCGTCGGACTTTTCCGTCTTTTTAACTTACATTACACCACCATCACTAATTTCGTTTTCTTATCCCTATTGCCACTACAAATTATCCACTTACTTGTGTGTAAAATCGTCGTCATTGTACAATCTTTTTTTTTCGGTATTGTGTATGATATGGTATCTTACAAATTCATCCCATGGCTCTGTTCTAGCTCGCCCGCCAATCTCATACTGTAAGGCTGGTCACGAAAGAGGCGATGGAGAATATATGCCCAAACGCTCGTTACGCTGCCCAAGCGCATAAGGTCCATATCGGAGGTGCAAAATAATAATAATCGAGACAGACGTTCTGATAAACAAATGTCGGTGATGATCAAATCTCAAAATAATGAGGTGAGCTATGCTTAGAATCCAATAAAAAATCAGTGTTCCACGCACGTCCCAAGACGAAATGGAGGAGATAGGTTTTCAGATGGAGATGCGAATATCAAGTTGTGGCCATGCTTGCTCTTCTTTTCGCTCTCCCCTGAATCGCGGAACTAAAACGGTGAGCATAAATAAAATTTTGGATTGCGCTATAATTGGTTTCTGCGGGTAGTTGAAAAGTGGAAAGTGAGAGGTTAGGAGGAAAGCGCGATTGTAACGTACGTTGAGGAAAGGATTTACGGGCAACGTTCCCAAAGAGGTCTTTTCACATCCAACCGAACAAGATGGCAAGATGATGATCTGACCACAGCGCCTTTGCAAAAGCTCTGGAAAATCGTAGGACAGGACTCCATTATGGTATGCGTGCGTTGTGCGGAGTTTCTTGTGACTGATAACAAAATTAGTCGCCTATAAACCGAGGCGATTTAGCGAAGTCAGAGAGAAAGCGACACGCAATGACGTACCTGACTACGATGCAAGCTCACATTGTGAGAGGTGGGGGGGGGGGGATTGTCAGGCTAAAAAGAGTGTTCCTCATGTTGTAGTGCAGTCTGGCATGGCGGATACGTACCTTCAATTTTTTCAGCAATAATTGAACTTCGGTTATTTGCATTAAAAAATGTGTCCCTTCGTCATGAATTCACTGGTTCGCTACAGTTGCTAAACTTGAAGGGTGGTAAAAGTATACCGACCTGGGAGTGGGGCAATGCGAGAAGATGGAAGAAGCGGCGTTGTAAGCATCGACGCATGTGATCCGAGTCTGAAATTTGCCCCCGGTGTTGAGATGCGTCTCGTCGTATCATTGTTGGCTGTGGTGGTTCAGTCGTTGAATCCTTTGATGGGTTTTGATGAGCAAAGAATGAGGTAGAGAGCCAGTTATACCTGTGTTCCTCTAACCCTTGCTAACGCGCATGTACTCTCATTGAATTCTTGTCAAGAACTTGAAAACGAGGGGTGATGGGGAGGTTATTTACTCACTTGTTTTTCTGCTCCTAAAACCGACGCTGTGGGCGCTTATATGAATGAGGCTCGTTGACCACCGCCCAGGGCTGTGAAACAGGGCTCAGTCATTTGGTCCTGCTGCTGTCAGAATCCGATGCTGTCAAAATTATTCTTCTTTGCCTTTATACCCTGCATCTCGAGGTCTGTTCACCTTGAAGCCGTCCATCGCGTAAAGTACGACGAGCGCTTCAACCATAACAGCTGTTAGTACTCCAACAGCCCCACGTTCTCCTCTCAATCTCAGCCATCTTCAGAACAGGTCGTGATTGTTTAGAGTCACGACAGAGAAGACCTCTTCTGCAGCATGGTTCATTTCGGTCGACTTGTGTGCATCCCCATGAACAACATTTGTGGGTGGGAACGTAGAAAATCTGTGCCAGCAGCCTCGTCATTCGGTCTACGACACGGAGAAGGAATGACTCAGTACTCACTTGCGGCGTCTTTTGGCCCATAAACAGGCGAAAAGGAAACGGGCCTCGTCCAAGTCGTTTCGGAAGAACCGAGCCTCGACGACTGCGTAGTACTCTCGCTACAAGTTGTACGTGACCTTTCCTTTTGAGGCGCAAAGCACGTAATGGGAAGCGACTTGCAGTTGGGCCATTATTGGCAAACGCCTTGTAGCAGACTGCGCATTTCGAGATCAAAGTTCGTCCGCTACCATACTCAAATAAGAGATGGGGGCCGAAAGGCTGGGGGGTAAAACCAACCGATTGGGCGACGACTTGAAGGATTCTTGGTTCGTGTGTCAGGTAGAGTCGATTGGCGTAGCATCGAATACGAGAAGCGCAAGAAATGGTTGCAGTGGAAACCGTGGACCGGAATTTGCGACGGTGAAATTAATGATGTGGTTGGCACCCAGGATAAGTCGGAGTGTTAGAGCTCAACAGAGAAAACAGCCTGTCGACGCAGATTTGCTCCGACTTCGCTATGGTCTGAGCGACTGAAAATCGTGGGTTAATGCTTGTGCCCGTGAGAGGCGTTTAAGCCTAATATTTTTCCTCAGTGCGGAATTGGGGTATTTAGATACGACTTGCCAGCATAGGCGGTGTGTCCACGCACAGCCCCAACGTTAATGCATGGTCCGACAACTTGAAAGGTCCGAGCCGCTGTGCAAACCAAGTACAAAATGTCAATTAGAACAACGTTAGAATTCGTGTCCGTGAAGGGCGTCGGAATCCAATGAAGTTAACCTCAGGAGCAGAATTGAGGTGTTGAAACTCACCATGGAAGGCAGTTTGTCCTCGCAGACTTGCCCCGATGTTGTTGATGTCGTCACTTAGATTCCTGAGAATGGACGATGCATCGTGGCTGTGCTCGTGTTCTCTGCTGCTTCCTTCGGCAAACGCAAGGTCTGTGTCACTCTGTGAGGAATATTTTGCCCAGAGTCAAACAAGAAGATTGAACTTCGTGCCCACCCGTTGTAAAGTTTACAATAGGCACTTGAGGCTTGTATAGTTTTGACTCTAATCCTAGTTGAGCCTCTCGAGTTATGTGCTTTTGATGAACTGAAAAGAACTGGTCCTCTGAGACGCGTGAGATGGGCGAGCGACTGCGCAGAGTGTGAGCGCTGACGTTATGTAAGGATGATCCAGTTAGACGCCTTCATCGGAGTACCAATTGCAACAACAGCTTTTCTTTCAATCAACCCAACTCTCACCCTCGCTTCATCTGCAACGTCTATGACACAACAAACCCAGAAAGCACCCTCCTTTACCATGTATGTCCTTGCCACCTCTCATCCAAAGATATAAACCTAACCATCATCTAGTTCACCACCCTCTTATCGCGGTGAAGATGATTCGGAGCCCGACCCCTTGATCCCAGCTTCGCATTGTTCGCACAATAAAAATGGTATTGTCATTGCTTTGCATCACGACTGAACCATCATCATCTCACAACTAGTCTTGAAAGACCCCGGGAGCTCAACAGATGGCTCAGGTGCAACCATCATTATCCTCATTATCATCGCATTTATCATTACAGTGCTTTGCACTGCCGTCTGCACAACGAAGCTTCGAAAATGTGTTTGTATGTGTTGTACCGTGACCTCCACAAATCGAGAAGCAACAGGCCGCTGACCATTTCAGGGATTCAAAATTCCCAATGCGCTCAGATCCGGTCCTGATGCGTGACAATCTGTAACGAACATACAAAACCAAACATAGTTTTCGCGATTTCGGTGTGCAGACGGCAGTGCAAAGCACTGTATCGTCATGATCATCGCCTTCGTCGTCGGTGGATTTGTCGGCGCCTTTATACAATACGCTACCTCTCAAAGCAAATACGACTCCGCCATGGCAGACTATATCCGCCCCCATTGGTTGGCGTTGGCGAGCGGTATGGAACGAGGAAGTATTGGGCTAAGATGGGCCCCCTGGTTGGTGGCTATGATCCAATGAAGGCGTGTTGGACTTCGGAGATCGAGATTCATGGTCAGAAGATGAAACCGACGTATTGCGAAGATAAGGTATGCTCAGCTAACTCCCCTTTTCACTGTTACTGGATATTCAATTCATAGGGAGCGGATCATGGGGTATATGGTCATTGGATAGTCGACTTTGACGAAGGCGGGTGTCGTCCTTGGTGGAAAGGATTTAAGGATAAAGTTAGTGAATAACTACCTTCGCCTCTATCTCTATTTGATATTTTTTTTCATAGGGATGTACAGCTCCAGGATCTGGTCTCCGGGTCCGTACATTTCATCTTTGCTTACCTCCACTCGCGACTTATACGTTTACTTGTGATAGCGCTTTGACGCCCACTTGATAAATCTGGACTACGCGGACGGATGGCATGTCATGTGCTCTTCCACGCCAGCCGATTTCAATGGGTTGCATTTCAACGGTGCCATGTCCTGCGTAAAGGTACGTTGTACTCACCCTATTTACCATGCTTCGTCAATCCTGATTACCTGTTCAACAGAGTCTCTTCGGCGGTGTTTTTGGAATCTGGGAAATTGAAGATCGTAACTGTCTCTAGTTTGTTCGATACCTTGCTTTGCTGGGAAGGTTCTAGCTACCTCATGAGGTTTAGGGCCACTGTACAACCTTATCAATTTTATCAGATTTTTTTTTGTCCGTTGGATTCAATCACGAAGTTCAACGAGAGCGGATAATTTTTGTGGCGCTTCTAATCCTCCCCGCGCATCAACCAATGGCAAGAAAACCTCTGCTTCATAGATATCCGCCCGGGGAGACAAGCCCGCCAGATAATGGCAAACGATCTTGACATTTGAGTGGCTCAGGGCAAACAATGTGATGTCAAGCATTCCAATGGATGGTTTATGATGGAGACGGGGGTGTCAAGAGTAAGCGTGGATAAATTGACAGGTAAACGCAGTTCTCACCATGGAGTTGCGAAAGAAACTTGGCATGATCATGGGCGTTTCTGTGGTTGTGTAGTACAGGCTTCCGTTAGATAGCATTGACATGTATAGGTTGTACCATTATTTGCGGAAGTGTTTCGTACTGATTTTCCCTGTACCGGAAGATGTTACAATCCTGCAAAGTGCGGGCGATCCTGCGATCTGCAAAGCGTACATCTCTCGCTGGCAAAGGTAAATGCCCTATCCCTTCTAGGGCAATGCAATGGGTCGTCTATAGCCAGGCTAACAATTACCTCTAATCTCACTAGTTTCCAAACATTTTAGCAAGTTAACCCAAGAGAAGGATGAGAAGATTCTGGCACTTAGCGTATAAAGGGTATTCATGTATTTCCAAATGTACTTTACTATGTATCTAAATTTCGAACAACATATACATAAGTTACACAACATCGATTTGCACCCACATCAAGCACAATGTTCAGGTTGCTCTCAGGCGCCGCCGCACCTCTAATCCACGTTCCAACTCTATTTACCCCCTGTGTGTTGCCGTGCGACTAACGTGTTAAACACTGGGTCGCTACCGTGCAAACTGTACGATTACCGTGAAATATTGCACGGTTGCGCACGGTAATGCACGGTAATTTTCCTGTGCCCTAAAACTCTTATATGTATTCCTAATCATACATACTCATCCAACTCAAGCCACAAATTTTCCTTCGCCCGGCGATTCCACCCCTCAACCTGCATCTTCACACATCCCTCACAATACCCCTTCTCCCGCCATCTCCCAGCACTATGCACAAGCGCCTCAATACCTCCCATCGGATTTCCCAAATATTTCTAGAACATCCACGAATTATGCACGATATCACGATGAACGATGTTCCGGGCATTAATAGAAGCATTTTTTTTTTGCGATACAACTCCCGCTTCCCTCCAAGTCCGCAGTGGAAGAACATTGAAGGTACTGCAGCGATGGTGTTCCATGCCAACTGTAATTTACCCCGCATCGTTTCAACAAAAGTCTTGATCTGCGGTGGTAGACGATCAACTCCCTGGTAGTGATGTGACGGCCCGGCTTGGCCTGGAAGCCGTGGCTTTGGCCTGGCTTTC
>KN838776.1:48778-65280 GCA_000827195.1 Laccaria amethystina LaAM-08-1
GAACTGCGGCAAGTTTTGCCTCCCAATCAGGTCGTATTTGATCTTGGTGGCATGAGCGGTATACCCTGCCCCTCAAAATGCATCACTTACCTGTCGTGAATGCGATACCAATCAGCCGCTGCAACTGTGTAAGTGATGCCTCATGACAGAAGTAATCCTCGTACTTACCATTTCGTTCGTCGTATACCGCTCGCGCATGACATTCGTCCAGGGTCACCAAGGGTTGTGTTAGCAAGTCAATACGAACAAATAAAAATATGTTTGTTGGTACTGTACAACCAATTTCAAAATACAGCCACCCAAGCCGTGGCCTGAGCCACGGCTTGGGGCTTCAAAAATGTGAAGCCCGAGCCGTGGGCCACAGGAAGCCCTATGGGGGCTTCATAAAGCTTGGCCTCACAAGGCTCGGCTTGGGCTGGCCTGCGGCTTTCAGGCCGGGCCGTCACATCACTACTCCCTGGTGGGAGTTACAATTTGAAGCCAAAGCTAACTAGTATATGTTGCGCTTCAGGATGTTTTTAGCACCAATTGAACGGACTAGGATGGTGCTATCGATCAGGTCGACGACGGTGTTGGGTGGAAGTGATGCGAAAGGAACTTTGGGGGACGTGAGGTCTCTCTCCAAATCCAAGGTCATCGTATCCCACGAAGGGTTCCACCAGAGATAAAATGACCGGGCTGCGATGGATGTGATGGATGTGCATGTCAGGGTAGTTCCCGCCCGAAGCATGGGAGCGAGGGTTTTGAACGGGATGTTTTTGTAAGTGTATTGACCACATCTATGTAGAGATGAATAGTCAAATTTTCAAGAAAACAACTTTGTAAATTGACTCACAAAATATCTTTCATAAAATCCAGAAGCGCGGCAAAGTCATCAAGCGGAAGCGGAAACTTGTCGAGCACGTAGAGCATATTTCCCGTGACATCCTGTTTCTCAACCAAGGCTACCGAGATCTCGCTATGTTCACCTGCTTGAAAGTCAAGCCCAGTCAAAATCAACTCCGATGAGGCCGAATCAGGGTGACTATGATCGATTTGCGTGGCTTGTTGGAGCATCATCGAGTTAGTTACATTTGAGGCGATTTGCAAGGCTGGCCAACGCTGACCCACGCTTGTTGTTGACTGTGTAATATCGAATTGGATTGAACTGGGGTCAATTTAAATCTATTTGTATAGAATTCTGCCGATAAAACGATATCTTTACATTGCTTCAATTCTAGGCAATCAGAAGTACCTCGGAACAACCCGAGTCGTTTTTCACCGGGAGTCAAGTCGCGTATTGGATTCTGAAGTGGCAAGCAACCGCGGAAAAAAACGACGGCCGTTGATGAGAATTGGGGTTGAATTGGGGTGCTTAATTCAATAAGAACATTTTTTGCCGAGTATAAATGGATAGGACGGTTAGTCGGCGAAACAAAAGGTTGAGAATGGTTTAGACGGCGGTTGCTTGACGAAACTTAAAAACTAACTCGCGTTGAAGGACAATGATGAGAGTGGGATTCGAACCCACCCCCAGGAGGAACAGATATATTGCGCATGAATGGTACATATTGAAGGACATAGAATGCCCTGGTCCCCAGTCTGGCGCCTTAGACCGCCCGGCCATCTCACCTGTGTGGAGGAGAGTGAGAACGAAACTTGTAGAGTTACTTTATCAAGTTGATAGGCCCATACATGGACGACAGATAATTGAACATCACTTGATCTTCAAGAGTAACCCTAGACGTAATCTAGTTCGTCCTGGTGCAAATGATTACGGCGTCCCTCCGCTCCGCAGTTCCAAGGTCACCGTACCAACCAGGTCCACGCGTTTTCGAAAGGACAATCAAATCGTCGACGGAAAGTCTGTTTCTCTTCAATAGGAAAAGACAAATGGTCACCCACCCACTCCTCGCCAACACGAAAGGAAGACGGTACGGGAATTCGGCAGATGGAGTGTTGGGGAGCTTTGATGTAAGTAGAAAGCGAGGTCATCCAGTATCCACTCTCCATCCCCAAAAGCAACAGTTAGTATTACGCTCGCCGCACGGATATCTCTCGATTGAGACAATGTTGTTTTCGCCGTTCGCATGGATAGGGTACGTTACGTTGGGCCACGCGGTCTATCGTGTAATGACTTCTTTCCATTAAAGTAGATCGCCTGTTGGATTGATACTTGGATTCAGGGCGTGGGGTTGATCGGTAAGATGATGCACAGACCGGGGGTTGAGAGGTAACAGAGAGGAGGAGAGGGGTCCATCAATCGATCCTCTTCAACTAAAGGAGGGATAAGGGCTGGAAGAAAGGGTACGGTTGAATCATTGTATTCTTCCTTCCATAAAATTCGGAGGATGGAGTGTTGAACTTGAACTTGAACTAGAAAGCACGGGAATCGGTGGCATCCGGTATCCACTCTCCTTCTCCACAAATAGGAGTGGTTTGTATTACGCTCGCCAGTCATCTTCTACGCGGGTAGGAAGCGGAGACTCGGTTGGAATAGGTAAAGCAGCTTGATGGGCACCCATTGATACAAAGAGTTGGGTTTTCGTCGGTGGAATACTTGGATAGGGTGCGTTACGTCGTACCACACTGTTGGGGTTGATCGTTTGCAAAAAGTAGAGTGGATATTAAATCGTTACTTGTGTTGAAGCGCGCTACTTATGGTTGAGATTATGCAGTAACGGACTGGGGATCAGAAAGAACGTACATTGATACATGACAGGAAAGTGTCGTCAGCAATCAATCCTCTCCCACCCGAGGATACGGTCGAATCATTCATTCTTCCTTTCCTAGAAAGCCGAACAAGCGGCGTTCACGGAGCGCACGACGCTGGACACTACGATTTGGGAGTCATTAGCGTCAAGCGTACAGTCGACAGACTAGTCGATAAGGAGAAGAGATTTACGTTAAATGTGTACCTGAGACGGTGATAGATGAGGACTGGATGCAGTTGAAAATTTAACGACAGCTGCCCAAGCGCTCAAGCCTCATGAAAGACGTCTGATGGTGTGTAGATGCACCTACAGAGAGACGTGGATGTTTCACTGATTCCATAAAATTTAAAGCTGACTCAGATTGATAGATTTTAAGTGCTCACTGTGATCTATCCACAAACTGGAGGGCGAGCGTAATGCGATGCACCGATGCAGCCTTTCGTTGATCTGAAACGTGGATTACGGCGGGAGCAAGGAGTAAGAATGGCCACAGCTAGAGCAGGCCAAGGCATGACAATAGTGAGGTCAAGGCTCGTCGCATACGTCTGTAGTTAGACTTGACTACGGGGTTTGGCGGGGAACAGAACATCGATTTTCGAATTCGATCGCTGGTCGTCGTAGTCCGTGGCCATGGTGAAAGCAAACGAAACCCGAATAACGGATGAATTTTCCGAACGATGAGTCATATTTGCACTGCGCTGTATGTATGGCGTGTTGTACTGAGTAGAACAACGTTATTGCACTGGTGACGACAATGGTGACAGCCTCAAGGCGCGTCGTCATTGTCGGAAGAGCGTGACATGTGACAGCATCGCCCCTTCGCGATGGCAACCAGGCGTTCTTGTGTAAATATCTCGGAGAGAACAATGCTTGCACCCTTCACCAATTCCACGATGAGGCTTCTCCGTCTATAAATTGTTTTTTTTAATTGTTCTCCATCCAGTGTCGTATACCACGGTTCACGCCATTGTCTTCTTCTTGACTTATCAATTCCCGCTTTAAAGGTCGCTTGGACCCACCTCAACCTACAGTTTAGCATTGACTGCGGCTGTTCTTCTACCACTCCCATTTCCTTCCGCCTATCGTATTTCATTCATCATGACGACATATTCACCCCCTCTAACCACGAACACCCTCGACGCCGAACAGCGCTCCCGACTCCTCCGATCCACACGCAAACTCGGTGCCATGCTCGGAGCTACCCCGCTCGTCCTTGAAGTCACCCCTTCCCCAGTTTCTCCATGCACAAAGACATTCCGGCGCGAAGGCCGCGTCTTCCCCACATCCCGCTCATCGATAGAGAGTTACATCATCGTGTCATCTACAACACCCATGGCACCATACCAACCTATCCTCTTCGACCTCCGTACCCCTAGCAAACAGCCCAAAGCTACACCCAAGCAGAAAGGCGCACGTCCCCTCGCACAACCGCTCATCCTCCGACTCCGCTCCGTACCCCCAAAGAAAGCAAGATACTCTCCCATCACCACCTCCTTCGACTTCACCGCCTCTTCTTCTCCTACACAGAACGATAGGAGGAGAAAGATGGCAAAGCTCACGCGCACGTTGGGCGAGAATGTTCCCCCTGAACTCGTTTTTGCTCCGAAACGTTCCCTATCGGCTCGACGTCCGACGATGCGGAAGGGTTTGTCTGCGCCTATACACGCCGATGAGCCGTTCGTCCTTTCCTCTGTGCCAGAGTCGAAGAAACGAGCGGGCGGAAGGCCAAGGAGTTTGACGTTGGGTTCGATACCGACGCCGACGCCACAGTATGCAATGAGGGGAACGACGTCGCTTGATTCGCCAAGGCAGCAGGCGCCGTCTGGTCAGATGGAGGCGGACTGGGGGAGGAGGGAGAATGGAGTTAGGAGGAAGGAGAGGGAGTGGAGTGGGGAGTGGAATATGCAGGATATGGGGGATGTTGTCAAGGCGTTGAGGGAGTTGAGGTGATGACCACGATTGCGACTATTCTATTCACCCGTCTGCGTGCAGACGGCTTCATGCTACACCATATCCAACTATTTTATATAATATTCTAATTATTCATGTATCACTGTCCTGCACCATCTATGTATCGTTACTAGCACTGTATACCAAGTTGTATTTCAATTGACCTTTAAATTTGAGGCAGACGAGCATACTCCAATTGTAATCAAATTGACGACGAGATTATCCCGCGATCATCAGTTAAATGCAAAGGGATCCATTGCGGTGTACTAATATCGATTGAGATGTACGCATACATATGCATCACGATCCACAAAAAAGACTTACGCGTCCTTGGGGTGGCCGTTATGTACATCTGGTTTGAGCTCATGTTAGATTGTTAGTGTCCAACGCACGACGCGGGGGACTTACTATTGCCGGTTTGGGTTTGGGTTGGAACGTTAATGATAGTGATACCTTCCCAGAGACCCCACGACGACTCAGACTCGGAGGCAACTCGGGGGCATTTCAGCGAGCGCACTGCGCAAGTAGGTCCCATTGTCTGTTAGTTACGCGCGTTGGCACCACCCATTGCAGGAACAAAACTTGTTCGTCGGTGGTGATGTATGGGCTATTGAATTTCAATTGTCATCGTATTTTGAGACGATCGACGAGAACTTACCTCCGGACTTGGTGGGGGGCTGTAACGGAAGTTGTTGGCGTCTAACATAAAACCATGCAAAGATGAGAACTTACTAGAAATAGTAGTGGCCCAGTTTTGGCTACCGGAGGTAAATTTCAATTCTGAGATGATAAGAAGATGAGAACTTGATCACAGAGGGATTCGGGCTCCAGACAAAAACGTCACATCTTACATGAAACCGAAAAGTCCAATCATAACCATATTGTCACATCGTCATCAATCGTAATATTCATATCCAAATGCGAAGTCAAACCATCACCATTCCTCAAGTCTCCCCTCGGGTGGGCAGGTAGTTTGAGTCGACGGAATGGAATCTAGTCTCTTTTCGAAATTAATGGAACCAAGTTGCCGGATCCGAGTTAATGAAGTCAGTTTGTGTCTTACCAAAGGTATCAGGGACAGTCGTCGTGTTCCCTCCGTTAATCTGCCGGAGAACCTACAAAAAGCATCATGAGTGTCAACATCCTTTTCGTGAAATCAAGGGGAAGACATGCCTGGTTCTTAGACGAGCCTAAGATATCAAACAGAACCCTTCAATCGACACTCAAGGAAGCAATGCAAAGGATAAAACTCACGTTGAACACTCTTCCCGTCATTAAGATCCAAGCCATTCGCGAACGACACCCAGTAATTAAATAAAAATTCGTCCATGCAATGAACAGTTTCGAAAAATGCCCCTCGGCGTACAACTTAGACAGGTAATCTGGGATAAATGCGTTCGGCCCATCAAGCACTGGCATGAAGGGCGGGCCGCGTTTGTCTCCACGTTGACGAGGGAAGCAAAGATATCAGCGACATGGACCTCACGAATACATTGCCGGGTGTTGTTCGCAGCTTGGGATGAGGGAAATGAAGCCGTCCCCAAGCGAATTGTTTATGCGTGGTGGGGAAGATTCCATTGGCAATCCAGTGGATGTCACGGATCCAGATCTGAGGGTGGGTTGGTAGGGATCGTACGTGATGAATGACGGGGACTTACTGCGGCCCTCGCATATTTCTTGAGGTTCGAGTTGAGGAAGAGGGTAGTTAACTGGATTTGAAGATTAATTGCGTAATCATCAGCCAAGTTAGCGGTAGCCACTGACCTTTTTCATGTCACCGCCAAAAATCCCGATGTTCTGCTGGATCCACTCGAGGGCGGTTACTTGATCCTTGAGTCCACGGTTGACAGCTTAATTATTGATGGCTGGACGATAATATGTTTGAGTGATACGGCTCACGCACTGAGGGATGATCACCCACTTTCTTGACCCTGAGGAAACCCAAGAGGGTCGATACGATAGTTAAAGTTGACGTAGATGATTGGTGTACCCTAAATTGAGATGAATACTTGGGTTAAGGGAAGGGTGAGAGGAGGAACGGACCCGATTTATGCTCTGAGCGACAATTGCACTTCCGTTGAACATGTTTCCAGCACCTTGAATCATCCCGCCGCCATGGCTAAGATGCCATTACATTAAAGGCAGGAAAATATGTCTTGAAAAACGTACGCCAAAAACAACTGAGCAAAAGACGTCACTAAAAGCGTCGACATTGAAAGAAAAAATGAAACGTACCACAGGTAATTTGGCATTGAAACTAATCTCAGCGGGACGAAACATTGATAGTCATACAACTTCATCAGCAGTAAGATGCTTTGGCTCTCGACGCGTAATATCAGCATAATTCACCGCAAGGTAGCGCCGACTTACATATTACAAGCAACCCTTGCTAAAATTCGTCGCGTGGAACGTAGCAACGTTCAAATCAGTATTTAGCACAGGAGGCCTGAGGCTAAGCCCACCAAGGGGAGGTTCGGCATAAAGAATAGCTGCAAGCAAAGCAGACTGTTAGATCAACAAATCGTCAAGCGACCAATGCGAACGACAGTACGTCCAAAGAACTCGACCTTCGAGGCTGTGGTAGCCCTCCCGACAAGCATCGTCTTCCCCAACTTGACGCGGGAAATACCGTCGTTCGTGGTGGGCGCAGCAAACGTCGAGCGCCAACACGTAGGAGAGGGAGAGAAGCATCTTGTCTGAAGCCTGGGGTCCGAAACCTACGAGCGGGGAGATTTTATAGTGTTAGTTTCAATCTCAGATTTTCCTCGCGCCACTCGAGAGAGATTGCAAGGTAGGTCTGGGGTGAGATTCAGCTCCTGAGCAAGTGCGTTAGTCGGCCAATTTCACCCAAAACAATTTGAAGCCAATTTCGCAAGTTCTTACTTCAATGGGTCGTCGTCAGCATAGGGTTGGCTCAACTGTCTAAAGTGGCGTCGACTTCTAAAGCTTTAGATAACCGGACGAAATTTTATGCGCATGGCGCATAAGAAAGCATGCAAGGTGTTCCAAACCATGGTGGTCTGAAGTTGGTGGATAAATTCAGACTCCGAAGTGTTACTATAACGGTTTCGTTTACGTCAGATGCAAATCGGTTTCATTGCCCGAGCAAATTTCTCCGTGTGCTACTTAACGAATTATCTGTGCACTTGTCTTCCGCATCAAACAGATGATATGTATTAAACAAAATATATTCTGGCCGGTCACTAATAGCCGTAAATGGATGTAAGGTGAGGAAATAAAATGTCTGAGATAAGACTGTAACGACAGTGTGATTACGACGAACCAGAGAGATCAAGGTCCAAAATGTTCATGTTCAATACGGTCTATACGTAGATCTGTTCAAAAAAGCCACGTCAGAAAGCGCTTGGAAAGTAAGGAATATAAAACTGACGAAGTAACAGCCAGAGCGGGACCCTTGGGAGGAAGAGTGGAAGTGCACTGGAAAAAGATTTCATGAGAACTAATGAAGATATTAGGGGCTTTGGAGCGTTCGCACCTCCTCCTGTGGAACACCTGACCTTTGGACAGCGGATCCCGCTGGGGACTTGGGAGGGGTGTTGTTGTCCTGTGGAGCTGTAGGAGCGGCGGAAGGAATGGCAGGTCCTGCAGAGTAATTCGGTGCGAGGACAACGGGGCCGTTAATCGAGGCTGGAGGAGCTGGGCCATTAGATGGGGATGGACCAACAGGGGGAAGGGAGGAGCTTGGTTGTCCCGTGGGAGGAGTAGCAACATAAGCTGGACCTGTTGGAGCTGGACCGTTGACTGGTGCAGGTTTCACATCAACTGGGGAAGGTGAATCTTGCTTGGTATCATTTGGTGCTGGGCCGTTGGTGGAAGGGGAATGGTATGGCACGGGACCTCCTTGAGCTCCAGTAGGTGCAGGACTGTTGACAGGAGGGACAGACGACGATACGGGAGGAGGGGGACGCGCTCCTGAGTACTTGGAATCAGTTGGCGCGTCGCCGCCGCTGGGTGGAGGAGAGTATGGCGCGGGACCTCCTTGAGCTCTAGTAGGTGCAGGACCGTCGACAGGAGGGAGTGATTCCGATGCAGGAGGAAGGGGAGGCGCTCCTGGGTTCTTGGAGTCAGTTGGCGCGTTGCTGCCAGTGGGTGGCGGAGAGAATGGCGCGGGACCTCCCTGAGATCCAGTAGGTGCAGGGCCGTTGACAAGGGGGAGGGACAACGACGCGGGAGGGGCGACAGGTCCTCCTGGAATTTTAGGATCAGTTGGTGCGTTGGTGTCAGTGGATGGCTGAGAGTACGGCGCGGGACCTCCTTGAGCTCCAGTAGGCGCGGGACCATTGGCAGGAGGGAGAGACGACGATACAGGAGGAGGGGGAGGTCCTCCTTGGATTTTAGAGTCGGTCGGCGCGTTGCTGCCAGTGGGTGGCTGAGAGTATTGCGCGGGACCTCCAGTACGTGCAGGACCGTTAACAGGAGGAAGATACGGCAATGCAGGAGGGAGGGGAGGCGCTCCTGAGTTCTTGGGTTCAGTTAGCGTGTCACCGCCGCTGGGTGGGGGAGAGTAAGGGGCGGGACCCCCCTGAGCCCCAGTAGGTGCAGGACCGTTGACAGGAGGAACAGATGACGGCGCAATAGGTCCTCCTGGACCGCTATATACTGGAGGAAGCTGGAAGCGAAGCAAGAGAATTAATATATTACGAAGAAATTACAGTGTTAGATTTCTTACCGCCTGGCGATCACCAGGTCTAACAAGATACTTGGATGGCGGAGCATCTTGAGGTGACTTCATTGTTACTGGACCACCAGGATGCTTGGGAGCGCGGTCATCCTGCGGGAGATCTTTGGCGGGTGGGCTACCGACAGGAAGGGAAGACGGGGCCACGGGAGCTGCAGGATACCCTTGCGCGGGGACTCCTTTGGGCGGTTCGTTGGGTGCTGGGCCGTTTGTTGTGCCATCCGGTGCTGGATTATTTGTTGGAGGACCATTGGGAGCTTTGGGAGCAGGGTTGCTCTGTGGGAGGTACGTTGGCATTGGACCAGCGGGAGGCCCGCTAAGTGAAGGAGGATACTTCAAAGATTAGGTCAGATATTGGAAGTTAAGGGAGGTTAAAGCCTTCGAACCAATTTCAGAGCACCCACTGGAGGAGGTACGGCTGCGTACTTCACAGAATCCGCTGGAGACTTTGGCGCGTAAGTAGCCGGGAGTTGAATTGGTGCGGGTCCGTTCACAGGTTGCGCGGAAGGGATGGCGGAAGGGGGCTGGACATAGAAGTAAGAATTTGTTCAATGTTGAAATAAGCTTCATACCACCTGCTGGGTGTCACAAGAGGTCGATGGTCGGGGAATAGGACCAGCGTTTGCGAGTTGAATGGCGCAGAGCGCGAAAGCAATGAGCGTGAGGAAACGATTGGCTGCCATTTGACTGAGATTAAGTGAATGAGATCGAACAAAAAGAAAAAACTGGGTTGGATGGGGTGAGCAACTGAGTTACCTTTTATACGAAATTGTATCTGAAGAAACGACCCGAAAAACACCTTGACTGCGCAATGAAAAAAAAAAAAAAAAAAAAAAACTCCAAACGGAAAGTCTTGGCCAGATGTTAAACCTTGCAAACGTAAATTTCGTTCCTTCACATGACAGAACAACGCCTCTAGAGCCCTATACTGCGCATTGGTTAAGTAAATAGCAACGATAAAACAAAAGATAAAAATAACCACAGCCCCTGCACCCACAAAATATGATTCGCAGATGCCGCATGATTAAGTGTGTCCCTGGCCACTTTCGAAGAACCTACACATATAATGATAACGTTTCGGAAGCCCATCAGCTGCGGAAGGAGACCGATTGGAGAAATTTACGCACGTTATATTGCCAACTTTCCCGCCGGTTCCAGCATAAGATGCGCGCACTCAGGACTGCGGCTGAAAAACTTCGGAGAATCAACGTGGCCGGACCTCGGAGGCGAAGGGGACGGACTCTACGCCCAAGGTGAATTCGCCATTTTCGACGTACGTAGCGGCATGAAGGTAAGGTATCCGGACATCATGCATCATGCATCATGATTCATGGATAGTGTGGAACTGCCATTTTTCGCGTAAAATAAAACACCGGTGACATTCCGCACGATGCTCACCAGAATACACGCCTGATTTTAAAGCCTTTCGATCCCTATCCCCTCCAATTGAACGGAAATGATCAATGAAACCCTGGGGTGAGCTTGAGAAACGAAGAACGACGACGCGGGGGTGTCAAAATCGTCTTCTCGCGCCTCAAAGAGGGGAGACGAAGTATCCACCGCCAAAGTACATCTTAAGCGCTGCTGTGTAATCCAGGTATAAGGGGAAAAGAGTCCATTTCAGTATATGGGTCGACGTCGGGCATCTGTATTTCCCTCAAGTTCCCTTCAAAAATCAATTTCGTCCTGATAAAGTTCGGCAACGTCAAAAGACGGAAACTAGACTTATTACTCGTCAAAATTGGATGAAGAAAAGGGGGGAATGGTTTAATTGAGTCGACAACAATAGCGAGAGCGTCAAGAGGGGCGAAAATGGGATTGCTATTGAACAATCATGAACGAGAATATTTGCATGTTACGATCTGTCGCCAAAAAATGCTCGCAGATCACAGATCGACATAGTTTGGGCCCAATCTAAAAATTATCAGGCATCAGGTGAATCCGAAGTGAGCATAAACGAAATACTCCTCTGCAACGATTCAAAGCCACTCGTTCAGACCTCTTTTAACTCTGATCCTTGTTTGCTTAATCATCAAGTAACCCCCCCATAAGTTCGAAGTTCTTGCCAGTTTTGCATTCTAAAACACGGTGTACGTCGGAAAGGAAGTGGAGGCTCACGTAGAGAAACTGCGCTTCGCGGATTAACTTTATGGTCCACAAAAAGCTCGCTGGAGTCCTGTAAGACGTCGTAGCCAGCGTAAGAGGTTTCATGAGCAGCCCAAATGATGTTTGATCGTCGCACGCCTGTCGGTGAACGCGTAGTGGCGTGATTCAGCGTCAAGTCAGCGAGGAGGCGCACAGAAAACAGAGGTCAATGAAGAAATGTGAGAAAGGGAAGCCAAACAAGCAGACTCAAGGGGACGAAGGGATGACATGCTATTTCATTTCAGATATTCGCAAGAGCAGCAGATCCCCTATGGAGACACCACCTGAAATTTGAAACCTAAAACGAACGTTAAATTACAAAAGACGAGCATACATAGCTGGCTCTTTCACCATCATCCAAGCGGGACCTAGCGACCCTCATCTCCCTAGACGCCATTCTGGCTCCACCTCCTGTCATCCATCGTCGGCGTCCCTCACATTCCTTCTCGCCCCTCTCGCTACCATCCTCCTCACTAATCCGCACGAGCGCGGGTTGTGTTTCATATGTTGTAGGAGGACAAGGACCCACTGAGGGAGAGGACGAATGATGGGGGTCGCAAGGATGATCTTGGTTTCCTTCAGCACGGGCCTCGCCACGTCACGGATCCTACAAAAGACCAATCGATTAGTTCATCGTCAAGAGGGATCAGGCATGTCGTACCCAACGCAAGAAACTCTGGGTACAGACGTCTCACTGTGCTTCCAGCATTCGATGCTTCAATGGGTAGGACTTTGGATCTTTGATCGTACTCATTCCGTCCGCGATCGTAAGTTGTGATGTTTTTTGGCCGGGCTAGGCAACCCTGTCTCATTACCGCTGGATGGTTGTCGTTAGGGCGAGCCGTTGGTGGAGCTGCGGAGTGTTGGGATGTAAGTGGGAAGGGCCAAAGGACAGGATCGGCACGAAGCACGGAACACCAGACGGCCGCAGGGGTAGGTAAGGGCAAGAAAATCATCCTTCGCATCGACATTCGAAGCATATAACGTCATACCCACAATTGAACAACAGGGCCACAAACCGACTGCTTCACGACTAGCCCCTCCTCCGCACGGGGAAGTCTTGGCGGTTGGTTTGCCATTAGGTGTTGGGGAGAGGGATGCTGAAGGGGTTGTTGCGCCAAGAGAGGGGGAAGATGTGGATGGCTTGATACCGCCTTTCGTGAACACGTCATCACGACCAAAGCTACAGAACAAGTTATCGCGTTAGAATTATTCAACGCCAAAAACGGCGGGTAGACATACCTTCGTTGGACAGGGGGCGCAACTTCTGGGTTCTTAGTTTAAGAGTTGAATCCCGAGAAACTCCTCGATCTGTAACCCGGGTTCTTTAGGGAAGAAATTAGGTCGTGGAATAACGCCTCCAGCAGGCTTCTGATCGGTAGCTGATGCCCCTCCCCCTGAGCCTCCATGACCTCCTTCCCCAGAAATGAGAGCTCCAGATGCGCCTGCTTGCGTAACAGCTGGAGCGTTCATCGGCCCGGTGGTAGGAGCAGTCGCAGGTTTCCTCATACCCTGCATCACTCTCTGTCCTAACCCATTCGAAAGGAATTGCTGCTGCTGTAGGGGGTGAGACTAAGGCTGAGGCGAAGGCGGTGGAGGCTCAACGCTCCACACAATCGGCACTGGTGCAGTGGAGGACGTTGCAGTGGTAGCCGTTACCCCAGGGGAAGGCGAGGGAGAATTCCAATTCGTATGCGATAATGGCGAGTTTTCCGGTGGTCAGAGGTTGAGTGGCGCAGGCCGCCGAACACTTGAGAATGTAGGTGATGTTGGAGAGATGGAGGCGAACTCCTGATCATCGTCAGAGTCCGAATCGTGATCATCTCTTGCGTAGTTCAGCTCTTCGACTGTCCCGTCCTCACTGTCTGATTTCGACTGTTGGTGTCGTCGTAGTTCGACGCTTGACCTCCCACTGCTTCTCGACCACTTATTTTCCTCATCGTCACCACCATTGCCCTCCCTCAACTCATTCGCGAAATCCTGAAGAAGGGACAACCCAATCGCCACCTCCCCATCCGACAAGGCCAGAGACGCGGTCAGATTCCTGACGCAACACTGAATAGGAGCTATCCGGAAAAGCCGATGACGACAGGGGAGACAACGGTTGATGGGGAGGTTGGCTGGCTGGCGGAGATGAGGGGGGCGAAAGAGATTGGTCTGTTGGCCGGGGGTGATGATGGTGGCGACAGCGGGGATCGCTTGGTGATCCGTAGCGGTATGATGTTGGCATCAGGTAGAATCAGCGGACCGGGGATTTTCGTGGTGGGGGAGCTAATGGCTAATATTGGAGTTGCAGGGGTGTTTAATGCGGAGTCGGAAACTGTTGAGGACGAAGAGAAGCTCATGCTGGAGTTGAGTTGGTTTTCAGTCCTGAACTTGATGAGGAATCGGGAATGGTGAGAGAGCTGGAATGGGTTATTCTGGACGCGTCGTCTGTTGGCGGATTTCTGCTAACGTCAACGGGTGGTCGCCGGGTGCTAGCAGAGAAAGAGTCGGATGGAGAGTGACGTCGAGATGGGGAGTCGGGAGGAGAATTTAGTCCCGTCGGCAGAACGGGTGATTCCAAGGCAGAAGCCGGTGTAAGTCTTTGACTATGCGCTACCGCGAGTCAGACTTGCTTGCAGAATCACGCGTTGAAAGGGGAGAATCGAAAGGTGATTTCAATCCTGGCGTGGGCGATTTGTTGCTAGAGGCAGGGACCGATGCACGCTTGGTCATGATGGGCTTGACCTTGGATTGGAAAAATCATGGCCTTGAAATCGACCAACGACGCCTTCACAATACCCCTACGAGAAGATCTGGTTTAGTCCACCTTTTAATGCAGAGTTTACTCACTAGGTATGCATCTTCCTGGTCCGCAATTTGCAGAAGAACAGTTATTTCATCGTCCTATTGAAGCGCTATGAGAAAATAACACGAAAATGAGCGAGTGGTACTCACCTTGAGGAACATAAGATCATCGGAACTCTCCGCCACGCAATCAGTCGTCGGTATGCACTTCCCTATCCCTCCTTTTGGCGCAAATCGTGTCCACCCCGCCAGCTCTGCTGCTTCCATCCCGTAGAGCCAGCGTACGAGGGGCCGTCGTCCGTAGAAGGAGGAGTCAACGAAAGGCGGGATGTTGTGGGAAGGTAATATCTATGATTTCGAGCCTCGCATTGGGACGAAAGTTGCTATTGGCCAAGATGAGACTGTGAGCGACCCAATGGAAGTAGACCAGAGTGGTTACGTAAGACGATAAATTTGTCTTTCGCACACGATCGACGCTGCTCGACGTTCTTGACGGAATGGGAGACCTCCATGGAAATTGTCCGGAGTTGAACCGCCTTATAGACTGGGTGGAGAATGTGCCAGTTATTAGCGTGTTCATATCCTCCACTTCTATTTCAGGACTCCAGTCATGTGATCGACTTCTTTATACTTACTTATACTTCACTCGATCATCTTCTTCTCTCAGTTGTCATTCCCATCGTTCCCTGACACTGAGAGTATGTATTCCCTATCCCCTTCGCTATACCTACATACTAATATGTATCTAGTCGCTCTGCGTCTAGGTATTACAATTCAGTTGTCATTCCCATCGTTCCCTGACACTGAGATCGCTCTGCGTCTAGGTCCGATAGGTTATGGGCCCCGCCTAACCAGAGACTAGCCAGCGTCTAGGGAAACACGACACTCATTCTTCATTATTTGTGTTTTCTAGGCTTCTAGATCGAGGCGAGGTTATATTCCGTCTCTCATCACTCAACGCGACGTAATATACCGCGCATATATTCATCTTCACGCATACACGCCACTTCACGCGACGTAATATACCGCGTACGATGGATCAACAACCAACAAACGGTATCGAGTCAACGCGCTCGATGGACCTAACGGGCGTCATGCCACAACGCATACAACCGACCCGAAACGCTCTTCGACGCCAGACACCACCGCACCTTCCTTCCTTTCCTCCCGTATCGCAAAGTCGTCCTTTACCCACAGTACCCACTCTCCCAACTTCAGTACGAATAGAATCACAGAATCCAATTTTTCCTTTGAACAACATTGAAAACCGTCATTTTTCTTCGCACAACATGCAAAACCGTCCTTTTTTACCTATGAATCAACCTTTTTCTTCGCAGAATAATCAATACCGTCCTCTTTACGATACACAAGCATTACCATTTTCTTCCACTTATGTTAACCAACCCATTGGTCCGCCTTTATATCGCTCTAATCAAAATAACGTCAACATTCAACACTTTTCTCATAATCTCCTCTCTCCTACGCCTTTACCAACTCTACCATTTCCTTTCCCTACTCTCTTACCTACAATCAAAGAACCCTCAATGCCTTCTTCCCCTACCTATATCCCCATTCTCACAGGAAGGTCGGACTGGTGTCCTTGGTCCGAGGCGTTAATGACGGCGGTTATAGGTATGAACCTGTTAGGACATCTCGCTGAACACTATGATCCGCAATGGGGTTATGACCCAGGCTCGATACCTACATTCCCTCCAGTGGGCATCACATCGGCTTCATCACAAGAAGAACTTCACGCTTGCGCCTTATGGTGGTACAGAGATGGTCAAGTACTACACCTTCTCGTCTCACGGTTGTCACCGTCGGCACGTGCACAACTTCCTGGAGCTGGAAATTCTCGGCCTCAACGTCGAACTGCACGTTCTGTGTATACTGAGCTTGTCCGACTTTTTGGAGGCACCGATTATCAAACTGCTGCGGTGACTCGCGACGAATTAATCTCTCTTCGTTGCGCTCCCTCTCGCATAGCAGACTATATTGCTCGCTGGCGTACTGGCCTTAACAAACTAGCTTCGGCTGGCCATCCTTTCGACTCTGTCGACGCCGTTCGGTACTTTGTCAATCACCTCCCATTTGGCTCTACTTTCGACATCATTCGTGAATCGGTACTATATTCTATCGGTTTTTAGAGTAGGGGGGTTAGGGGTTGGGGTCACAAATGCTAAGCCAAATGAGAGAAAATGCTCGCAGGTCGAACTGGATAATTT
>KN838777.1:19519-35277 GCA_000827195.1 Laccaria amethystina LaAM-08-1
ACTGTCTTGCATATCCGAGACACAAACCTAACCAATGCAATCCAGTTAGGGCACAAATACATCGCTCTAGAGAAGAAAAAACTCACCACAGATAAGGAAGATAAGGACCCACTCAAACCAAGGCATCGTCCAAAAGCAAAAGTAAAAGGTTCGAAGTGAGTATGAACGAAATCTGCGGAGGTTGTGCGGCCAGTTGAGGGGCTGTGAACTCGATGCAAACAGACACAAATATTATGAAGTTCGTTTGTGGGGGAAGAAGCTTGAATGTTCGAATAAAATGCCACTGTCATTTAAAAATCCATTACTGTTCAATTTATCTACGTTTGCAGGCGGCCGTTTGTTAGAAATTGATGATTACTTACATTCTTGTTCAAACTCACTTTCCTTTTTCGGACATGATGATTACCAAGCGAGCTCGACCAGTCGAGCTCGTGACATCACACCTGACCTGGAAGTGGCGTGCATGAACACCAATGCACGCTCCTGTACCCCGATACACACTCCTGCACGCCAATTTATGCTGGTGCACGCTCCTTCACGCCAATGCACGCCAAAAATCTTACTGGCGTGCCACGCTTGCACGCTCCTGCACGCTCGTGGCACGCCGAAAGTGTAGTGCCCGCCTTGCAACATTCTCGATCTTTAGGTACAGCGGTGCCCCGAAGGCCCCGTTGACGGTGACATCTGATACGTTCAAACATGGAATGGCTCAGCTGTATTGAGCATAACGATAAGCCAACCCGCAAGTTTCGGCCACAGGCTATTATACACGGAATTTAGCCGTTTCCACTTTTAGAGTTAAAGTGCCAGAAAATAGACCTCAGGACTTGCTGTCATCTCACCGCCTTGCCCGAAGACTCACCTATCGCGGACTTGAGCTGAATAAGCGGATAAAGCCTGAGGCTTAGCATAAGTAAGCGTCGCGCAGTGATGCCCACCATGCACGGAGGTTAACTTACCCCGATAATTTTTCAGGGGACTAATGAAAACATGCAGCGTTGCAGCAACAGTTCTCCTGCTCACCGTAGGTGTTCAACCTCATTTAAAAATCAAGAAAATTATCATTCCTATAAAGTATCTCCTACTCATCAAAACTTGTACGTTTCCTCGACTACATTTTGTTTCAAGAGCATTGACGGTATTTTCAAATATCTGGGTTTGGTTTCGGCGAAGCGTAGATGCCTGATTATCATCCAGAAGATCTAACTCAAGTTTGTTTAGTATACACGAATCCACTCCTTTCTGCATAAGTCGAGCATTTAAATCCAAGGCTTACCTCTACTGACGAATGTCGCTCAGTATCAATGGGCGAAAGGACCTTCGAAATCAGATCTCAAATTCTGCCCCACATCGCTCGTAAAATTAAATAGCATTCATATACCACCATTTCGGGTATTTATTTACTCAATAAATTCTGGCCGTTGATATTGTCGCCTGCTATATCAGAAATCTCGTTCAATCAATAAATCTCAAGTAGATGTCTATGATAGGAACGACGGCCGAAGTGTAACTTGGAATAAGTCATTTTGTGAGCACATTTCCCCATTTCTATCTTAATTTTTCGACAATTTAAGTGGCCTATCCAACAGGCGTATATAGGCCAATCGCCGCAAAGTTCTCGTGAAGTTCCTATTCATATGATTTAATAGTTATTATCACCTTCAATTCGTTTTCCGCAGAAAATTGTGTGCTGGGTGGTTTATGTTTACACTGCATGTACATCATCGGATAATTTAAAATATTTCGCTGGATCAGTATTACCGTTCGACTGGGTCATTTACAGGCGGAATTCGAGAAAGGTGAGCAAAATCGTACCCTCATAACCCTTCGGTACCTTGGTATTCACCCTCTTTCGAGTTATCATCACTCAGACCT
Source organism: Laccaria amethystina LaAM-08-1 (assembly GCA_000827195.1). Classification (NCBI taxonomy): domain Eukaryota; kingdom Fungi; phylum Basidiomycota; class Agaricomycetes; order Agaricales; family Hydnangiaceae; genus Laccaria; species Laccaria amethystina. Next base: position 21,395 of record KN838777.1, read on the forward strand.
GTCGCTTTACAGCTTATGGGTTGCTTATTGATGGGGACTCGCTTGCCAATTTGTGGATCCCACTGGGTCTTTATCCTCGTTGGAGGACTCTCCACAGGGGTGATCTTAGTCTGGTCAGTCAGTTCAAGTTGCAGCATGGGAATCACAGCGTCCACCTAAATTTGCTCATGTGTTTAAATCAGGCATTGGACAAAAGGGAAGGTACTTACTTCATGATCACTTGGAGTTGAAGGTTGGGCGATGTGCATAATATCGACTGTGGCCTTCTCCGCGAATCGCACTCGCTTCGAAGGTGATGGCTGGGTTTCAGGTTCTGAATTGTTGTTGATTACTTTCATTGCTGTTCTTTTCCCCAGAAGGGATGCCTGTTTCGTCGTTCAGTATCCAGTAAAGGATTGAGCAGAGCATGAAGAACTGACGGGCTTAGAATTGTGCGGCTGCAGGACAGGTGTTACATGTACCACCTTTTCCGAAGCGGGAATGACCTGGACATGGGACTCCAATTCACTTTCGTCCGACGTAGTAGCACGAAAAGACTTACCGGAGTAACCTCTCCCGCTGTGGGAGGCGGTTGCACAATGTCAGGCTATTTGTAGGAAAAGGATCAACCTTTTTTTCGTTAGACTTTCATCTGCACTCACAGACTTTCTTCGAGACAATCCAAACGATATCGCTTCCTTCAACTCCGCGTTCTCGCATTCCATTTTTTCCGAACGCATCTGCAACGCCGTAAATTCCTCTCTCAAAGCCCAAAGCGCATCCCGGAACTTGTCCCTCTCCTTCTCCACTCTTTCGCACTTTATCTGTAAACGGGTTCGGTCATCAATCGGCTCCATTGGAAACGAAATCTAAAGTTGTCTTTGGGTGGCTTATGTGGAGTGAGTGTCCGGATGGACGTCGATGACAAGGAAGGATGGCGTTCGGTTAAATGGAGCGCGGGCTGTTGGGAAGCGTGTTGACTCGGAACGTGTGAAGGGCGTTTCTTTTCCACATGAAAATAATGACAAACATCCCAACTGAGTTTCGTCAAGGCTGCTTCTACAGTAACCTGAAAACTGGATAAAGGCAGTAGAGGGAACAAGAATATCGATAGTTATATACATGGCTAGTCCGAGTCCGAACACGACGAAAACCCAGAAGGTGAATCGACATCCGCTTCACTCTCCTCCTCGACAAAGGCTGACGCTTCGACAGGCCGAGCCTTAGTGGCGTTTCGAATTGGCATCTTTCTCTTAGCCACTTCCCCGCCCACACTTCCGACCTCACTGTTCATCCCAGATGACTTCCTCTTAGACTTCTTCACGGTACGCTCTTTGGATCCTCCACCTTCGAGTTCCTCCTCCGCTCCCTTGCGTTTACCCTTGAATTTTCCTTTCATCTTCGGCCGTGTAAGCTTCTTCGCCTCCTCGACCTTCGTCCAAGGGGCGAGCTTATCAGCCAGCTCCTGAGCAAGTTCCTCATTGTACGAGACGCACTCCATAGAAATTATACTGATTGACTAAGAGGTAATCAGAGTCGTTCGCATCTCAAGTCAAACTTGCTAACGCACCTCTTCTCCACGATCAAAAGCGTCAATGACATCTTGCACCGAAAGATACTTACTCTCCTTGATCTTTTTGATCTCACTTTCCAACGCCTTTTGATCAGGTTCTTTGCCGCCATTTCTCTTTCGAAAAGTGATTCGAGCGCGCATCTCCACATATTCTGGATATTTCTTGTGTTCTGCGATTTTCTTACCCCATTTCTCCCTGACCTTGAAATATGTGACGCGAAAGAGTGAGACGGTCATTCTTGAGCAGCGTAGTTGCAACTCACCATTTGAGTTTGACTTTGAAACTCATCACGCGTCATCGTTCCAGATTCTTCAGGCTTGTACTCCCCCAGATAATTCCAGCGCGCCATTTTCTCGCCCCGCACAGGAGCGAAAAGCGACCAAACAGATCCCAACATTGCTTTCCTGCACGAAAGCAATAATCCCGGCCCACCAGGATAACTGGGCATGTTCGGATTGAGTTGGTGCGTTGCCATAAGGAACTGGAAGTTACGACCTGGTATCTTTTTCTTGTCGTCTCTTTTGCTTCGCGTATCCCAGATGAAACCCATCATCGGCAAACCAAAGGTGCTGGTCAGGAATTGCCGTGGAAGTTTCAAATCATGGGCAGGTGGATTTATTGTGAAGGATGGGATAGCGCTTAGAATGTGAGCCGCTCGCTCAGGGTTTAGGACGAATGGGTCTCCCTCGTCCTTGGCCTTCTTCTGATAAGAGTATGAGCGGCGGGTCAACTGAAATAGATGAAAAGACATACAAGAACTAGAGGAGTCTTAAAGTCCAAATCCTTAGAAGTGGACGTGGACTTTGAAGTAGATGGTTTCGACTTTAATGCATCTTGCGTGGGCTATAGTTGCGTGAAATCGTCGAGTCTACCTCTGAAGATTCTCTCACCTGCTTCCCAGAGCCGCTCTTGTCCTGTGGCTGAGTCTTCGCCATCGGAATCAATCGATTTTTTCCCCTAGCCGAGCTCTCAGGCATCTCTTCAACAGACAGGTCATCCATGACTGATGACGTGGTACTAGCGTCCAGCGCCCCAGTCGAATCCATGAAAGATGATAACTGGCTAATCCCGCTCGATGAATCCTCAATAACCTCCTTTCGTTTCCCCTTGTCGCGTGATGGAAGATGATTTGCATCAGGCTGAAACTTAGCCTTCTTCACTTCCGTCCCTTCTTCCAGATCTGACAAGTAGCGAATGTCCCGCTTTTTTTCGCCTCTGCTTGTAGAGAGGGTGGCGTCATGCAAGCCTGATTTCTACAAAGTAATAAATCAAAAATGTTTCTCTTTGAACGGCGGGAAACCCAACCTTTGGGGATACGGAATAAGAGCTCATTTTCAAGGATTTGGCGGGAAAGGGTGTTGTCTGCAGAGTTGGACCTTGGTCAGTAATTGATATACACATAAGCTGTTGGGGAGCACCCACCTCGCCATCGTCGCTGTCCAAAATTTCGATTACGTCCGTTGTCTCCATGTCCTTCTTGGGAGACGTTCCTGCGGACGAACCCTGCAACAAAACCAGTTACAACATGATCAAATTAGTCAAAAAATATGAACCCACCGGCACTTCAACCTCCTGTCCCCTCTCAAGCCTCTCCAGTTTCAGTTTGAGGATCATATTCTCATCCTTTAGCGCCCTGATCGTTTTCTCCCCATCAGCACGACGGTGAATTTCTGCAACCAACTCCTCCCTCAACAATTCCTTGCTCGTGCGTTCCTGTTCGGCGTCTTCAACGAACCTCTTGTGCTCGAGTCGCAACCGGTATATTTCTAGTGATTCTTCCATTGCGGGTGAAACAAGAAAACTTTGAACCTGTTTGGCGACGGCCAATTTCAAGTTCTCACGCTGATATTTCCTCTCGAGGACAACTCGAGGACTCTTTCCTCGTTCCTCAAATGCAAACAACCCCCAGGCCCCTTGTACACCTATGCCCCGCGTTTTTCAGATTCAACTCGTCGCCCCCCTCGCACCATCACGCAAACTGACGCGACGACATCCTCAAGACGACGAGTTCAATGATGATAGAGCTCAGACAAACATTGAATATTGAGGGACGGCTCCTTTCTACGACGCGTGCTACTGGTGCCAGGATTCTAGCTACATCGATAGCGATGACGACGAGGTGGAGAAATCGTGATTGACGAGAGCCACACGGCAATACCGTCCACTTTCACATCAGGTGCGTCTCTACAGTTCCATTGCGGGATGTGGAAACCCACATCGTTTCTCATAGCTACTATGACACTGTCGAAGCTACACGATCTCACACCCGGTGTCGGTGGCGACGGTAAAGTTGGCTCTGACGCACCTTTGTGTCTAGAATCTCCCGCGTTTCGCTTTCTATGTCTTTGTCCACCCTATACAAGCCCTCATCACATGCCTGATATCCCTACCAAATCCAACGACTCAGAGAGCTCGCGACCAGCTTGCAGCGGCAAGATGGAGGTATTGTTAGCGACAGCTAGGGGCGCGACGTAAGTGACTTGTCGCGAGGGCTGAAATGAACATTCACGTAGTTTTGAATAAGACTCTACCCGTTCTTCACATCGCGATGAGGGAGTCGACTTAAACGGATGGATTGCCGTGGCTACCGCCGCGGGATGCCCCGCGAGCGCGACAAGGAGGAAATGAAGGTCGACGACAATGTACTGGGAGCGGATTGGCAGCTGGATGGGAAGTCGTGCTTTGAAGTTGGGTTAGTCTTCTACAACGTTATTCAAGCTATTGAAACTCACGATGGCCCCGACACACAGCCATCAAACGTTGACTTAAATGGAGGTAAGCGACGACATGACGTGTAGCAGGAAGGAATGACGTACGTTGGTGAATAGAACTTCCATACGTCCTCCCCGCTAATATTGCAAGTTAGTGAGAGTGAAAGGGTGGACGGAATGGACGCGGATCGTGTCTAGCACGACTGCCAACACGCTTTGCCAAGCGCCTCACCCCAAGCCACAAAGACCCCAATGGACTAACGATGCTTGAATGGCCCACGCCTTGACCGGTCTCACTATGAAGGCCCATGAGACATATCGTATCCTAGCTGGTTATCCTCCCCTCGTCGACCCACTCATCCAGACTTGCGCTCTTCCATACTGAGAGAGTGGTATCTGTCCGTCACGGCCACCCACTAATACGCTTCCTATAATCACGATAGCTTAAAGACAACAAAGACAACCTTCTTTTGCCTACCTCGATAATTCCAAAACGACATGCCAGCTGTCCGACATCCGCTCCGCCCCAGATGCAACGTCAGCCTCAGCGTCGTCACCTGCCCCTCAACGTCCTTCAAGCCGACCAAGGTCGACACACAGCGAGGTCAGCTCACGACCGTCAAACGACTCAAGCGCAAGGTGTTTGCGCTCTCCACCTACTCAAGTACCGAGAGATCCACCTATCCAAGCCGCGAGAGAGAGACGCATACCTTGAAATCATCCCACACCCTCGTCGCCTCCCTCTCCTCCTTCACACCCCCCACCCTCATTCTCCCCGCACCCCTCACCACTCGAATTACTCGCTTTGTCAAGATCGTCCATACCACCGGCGACCTACGCGCCGGACGTCTCTGGCCCACAAACGACGAGTCCAACCAGACACACACGCCCAACCTCCTCATCCCCGCTCCCTCACAGTTCAAAAAGTACACTCACAGAATTCGAGACCTCACCCTCCTATCCGACGAACCATCACTATCCTCGCGGGATTTCCCCTCTCTTGCTTTGCCCTATTAATTAGAGGCCCGTGGTGAAGAACCGCCGTCACCCATTTCCCCATTTACCTTATCTACATACGACTTCTTGCTGGGACAACAATGGAAGCGAAACGACCCCGTCCATGCATTGATCACGGCCCCGGAAGGAAGTGCTGTGGATATCATGACGTGGCCAGCTACTTGAGCTTCATTTCGGAGAAGGAGACGGGTACTGGGCTGAGGTATGTCTATGACGATGTCGAGTATCGCCCCGGAGTGGAGGGGTGTAGTTGGTGCGGGGGAGGGGGTCGACATTATTGGGCGTGCTGTCCTGATGGGAATGTGAGAGGACGTGTTCTTGTGTGCATGGCTGCCCTTGGAACGTTACTGCGTCGTTAATCCACAATCGTTTATGTAGATCGGTTATCGCGGATGGATATGCGTTTGCTACTCCCGCGCTGGGTTCAAACTTCCTAAATACAATGCGAACTTGGAGAACGCCATTCTGAGGTTTGGATAACGCGAAACCAACTGACCATTGACATCCAGAACGGATAGATGCACACTCATCATTTAATGCGACGAAATTAGGATCAGAGTATGGGATAGCACGTCAACTCCGACAAATTTGAACGCGTATAGGCGGCCTCGCCTACAACAGCCATTCAGCGATATGATTTTTAAACAAAATTGGAAGTTCAAAACGCACTTGAACCATCCCAAAAGAAACAAGCCCGATAGCGTGTCCTGTTGAACTACTTGTGGCAGTGATGAGCAGCCGCTAACCACCAGCAAGGAATGAAACGCTTATCCTCCAAATATCAACGGGTTTTAAAATCTCTAGTTTCATGAATCCGGTGAGATTAAGCTTGAAAAAGAGACCTTTGGCGTCGTCGAGTGCGTACTATATGCGACTTCATCTTCACCTGCAGCTGAAGTTATAACCTCCCATATATTCGCGCCTTGAGCGTTGATGTGAATGGCTTCGTCTAATATTCTGTCAAGGGAATACCAGTGAGTTCAAATCCACAAGGAATGAACGAACTGACCCCACCGTAGCCCGGTACCAACGTTTATGTCAAGTTTATGTGTATGATTTTGTCTGATCAAGCGGAAATGTACTATTGAGTTTAAATCCACAAGGGATGAACGAACTGACCCCACCGTAGCCATATTCTCGACTTAACTGTTGGTGCCGCGTACCCTGTGTGCTCTTCGGGTGGTGTGGTACTTAGTAGAGAACATTGAGAGAACAAGAGATGTAGGCAGGCTAAAGTTTATTGAAAAATGGTGTTGTTGCCAAACAAAGCCAGTCGGTGACTTGCCGGCGATCTACACACTAAAAGAGACTGGTGACCGTGGCAACGTGTGTTGCAAGATGCGTTCACGTTCGTCCAGCGTACTCAGCTTGAACATTGCGTAGTCATAATGGAATCCAAGCCGCTCTCTAGCGATGGCGCAGGATTCACTCTTCCTCCAAGCAACGGTCACACCTCTGGCAAGCGCCGGCTCGCCATTTGGCCGTTCCTCTTAATCACCTGTGTTTGGCTCTTGTTCAAGACATACCCTCTCCTCTCCCCATCGGTATGTTCTCTCCACTATGCACAGTACACCTACATTCAAGCAGGTTCCCACATAGCGAGAACACGACTGGCCCATACCACCCAACATCCAAATCGACCATTGCGCCGAATTGCATCACAATCCAAGTAGCAATGCTGAAGATCCAGCTCCTTACTCTACCCCAGCAACCTTCGCCCTACCCCTCCCTTCTAAATCACTTTTCTTCATCTCCAGAGGGACACTTTCAAATGGGGTCATCAACATCATCCAATCCCAATCCGGTTCAGAGGGCGTGGTTGTCGACGTCGAAGTGAACTATTGGGAGGCACCGCTCTTGGACAATCTTAGAGTCTGTCAGATTACGAGGGGAGATGGGGGTGTGGGCGTTGGTATATTCGTGAGTCCTTCGTTTCGCTCGTCGAACTCGATCGGTCGTTTACCGGCATCCATAAAAGTCAGATTGGGCAGGACGTCCCAGGAGCCATCAAGTTGAATTCGAAGTCACCATAAACCTTCCTCCCGTCCCAAACGACGCCATCCTATATATCGACTCTCTCGAAACTGACATGCCGTTGTTCGAGCATTGGATTGGGGAGCTTGGCGATACTGTCTACTTCAAGTCGATCGTATTGGGGACGGAGTATAGGGGTGTTGACGTAGCTGTGAGTTGTTTCACTTTGGGCTTGAACATAGCTGATGAACCAACGAAGTCACTAAATGCGGCAAATGTAGAGATCAAGAACTCTCATAGCCCGATTCAGGGCGTCATTAACGCTTCGAGCTCATTATCACTCATCACTTCTAACGCGCTTATCAATGTTTTCCTTGGGCTTTCCAGTTCTAGTGATGGGACGCGTTTAGATATGAAGACAAGTAATTCGTATGTCCTTCCCCATACTTCGTAACCTTGTTTTCTGAAACCCAATACAGCGAAATAGCCGCTTCCATAAGCCTAACCACCGACACAGGAGGAGGAGGGAACTACTCCATCCTCGCGCAGACATCTTTCAGTAAACTAACCCTCTCCTTCCCCTCCTCCCCACTCAACTCCTCCCTCTCACTCAACGCACGTACCTCCTTTGCTCCGATAGATGTGTCACTCCACCCAACGTATGAAGGTACATTTACGCTTGACAGTTCTCTCGTACCATTCGGCGCACACGTATTGGTGGACGAGGGTGTCCAAGATCCGGCGGGGGACGGGAGGAAGAGAAATGTTGAGTTGAGAAAGGGGAATGGTGGAGGACATGTTGAGGGGTGGGTTGAATGGGGTGATTCGGAGGAGGGGAGAGGGGGAAGGGGGAATGTTAAGCTTGAAACAGTTTTGGGGAGTGTTAATTTGAGGTTGTGAGATTTCGGTATTAATGGGTGGATTAGATTAAAGGTTTTATGTGTGCAGTATTTTAGCTTTAATTCGGTTTTTGTTTGAAGAATGTTCCTGGATGCGGGCATTATAGGCGAAGTACGGCGCTTTTCAACACAAGTAATTGGAATTACTATCCGGGAATTGGTAGGCATTTATAAACAGTTTCTTTGAGTAAGAATATGTTTAAATTCCACCCGTGGACCACGTATTGTTTGAATGATCATTCCACACCTACAGAACGTGAAAATTTATCTGTTGGCAAGCCCTCGACGAGACCTTTCTAGTAATGCACTTTTCAACAACTCCACGAGCGTTGAACTTGTTGACATAGCTCAATCAGTCTTGACCTATTTGTCGTGGTATTTGCTGATATTGTTTTCGGAATCCGTTACTTGCCAAAAGCGATCATCAACGTCTCGTCCAGGTCTCCAGTTTTTCGTCATTCTGCGTTCGTGAACGAATCACTGATTCCAATAGTTCATATTCCATGGAATCGCAAGGAAATGACATTCGTAAATCTTGTAAGATGCCTGCTGCATTAGTCTCGTTTGTCAAATGACCATCCTCCCCTTCCATCAGTTGTAGACGCTCAAAGATACCCAGCATGTTCAAGCAGCATTTCTCTCGCCGAGGAACTCCTCAGCATATTCGATCGACTAAGAACCTCTGAACAAAATCTCAAACAACGCGAAGAGGATGCCGAGCGTATGATTCGCGAGATAGAATCACTCAACAAACAACTCCAAGAATCCAAGAGTGAATCTCGTTATCTGAAAGAAGGTGTCCTCCCGGGCCTGAACAGAGAGAACAAGCGACTGGTGGAGGAAAACAAGAAGCTGTCGGTCCAACTTAATGCGCTTAAAGGACGACCTTTTGAAGATGGGAAGGCTTTGTCGAGGAATGTGCAGATGGAACAAGCTCCGGTGATACCTCACACTGTCCAGTCCAATGCGGTTTATCGTGGGCATCGTCGCAGGCTCGTTATGGCCATTGACGTTGGCACAACGTTCAGTTGCGTCTCGTATAGGTACGTCAGAATATACCCCAACGATGTATAACTTACCCATCAAACGATCTAGTATTCTCGATCCAGGACAAGTGCCAGAAACCAAGGGCGTCACAAGGTGAAATTTATTGTCTATGTTCCGCAACTTTATAGTACTCATATAGCGCAGATATCCTGGCCTCGAGTCGAGTACTGGCGGGTCGAAGATTCCTTCCGTTCTTTACTACGACCGAATGGGAAAGGTACGCGCTGTAGGCGCCGAGGCGCTACTCGATGGTATATACGAGAGAGCAGAGGATGAGATGTGGGTGAAATGTGAATGGTCAGTTTTCAACTTCACTCTAACGGACGGTTTTTATGGGTTTCGTAGGTTTAAGCTCCACCTCCGTTCTCAGAAACAACCACAACTTCCCCCTCTACCTTTGAACAAATCAGTGGTCGAGGTTTTCGCGGACTATGTCAAGTACCTTTTCAATTGTTCTTCCCAATATATTCAAGATATCCATGCCAATGGTCCGAATTTGTGGTTGGCCGTCAAGGATGACATCGCTTTTATTTTGTCTCATCCAAACGGGTGGGAGGGAACCCAACAAATTCAAATGACAGAGGCTGCAATTCTGGCTGGACTTATTCCTGATACCCCCTCAGGACGTGCGAGAGTGTCATTTGTAACTGAAGGAGAGGCGAGTTTGCATTTTTCGATGCAGAATGGCCTTCCTGCAGATGCCTTGCGGGTGAGTGGTCATTTGATTCCAATTTTCCGCTCTAAACTTAGATTTTAGGAGGGAGATGGTGTGGTTATTGTTGACGCAGGTGGAGGGACGATAGACTTTAGCACTTTTTCACGTTCGGGGAATCATAATGCTTTTGAAGAAATTGCAGCTCCACAGTGTAAAAATCAATCCTTACTTCCCTTCTTTCGCTAAAAGATTTTCAGGTCATTTCCAGGGCTCGATTTTCGTCACCATACATGCACGAAGGTTTCTGGAGGGTACTCTCCTTACCTGATATCGTTTATAAAACCTTCTCATAAATCTCCAGAACACCTTGCTGATTCCAAGTTCATCTATGACCTTGACCACATTGTTAGCTGTTTTGACAAAACTACGAAACTCCGATTTCGGGATTCGGATGAGAGGCAGTATGTCAAATTCGGCAGCACAAGAGACAGTGATACCAGCTTCGGCATTCGGTTTGGACAACTGCTTATTGAAGGGTAAATATCTGCGTCCTTGAATCTTTAAACCTTAAACTGAGAGGCTTTCAGCTCAATCGTGTCCAAATTTTTTGAGCCCTCCATTGACTGTATCATCAATGCGATTTTGGATGCTCGAAAGTCAGCTAACCGAAATATAACTGTGGGTGAATCCGAATTGCAATGATGTCTCCGTGTAGTAACGGGGAGTCTCTATCCAGCATGTTGTTCTCGTTGGTGGCTTTAGCGCAAGCGATGGGCTTTTTAATCAAGTCCGGAAGTCGCCTCTCCTGACCGATCTCAATATAATAAGGCCTGACAACCATGTGTAAGCAAGCCTCCATTACCTTGACACTCCAGCGATGGCTCAACTTCACTAAATGTAGCAATAAAGCGGTTTCGGATGGAGCTATATCCTTTTACCTTGACCGGTCCGTGCGTACGCGCATCTCAAAGGCCACATATGGGATGTTTTGTCACATTCCATACGATCCAACCATACCAGATCACCTGAAACGCGCCTCCCACGCGTTCATGGGCATCTCTGGATCCAAGAGAATTGGCGATGCCTTCGATATCATCTTGCCTAAAGTTTGTTTTCTGCATGTATAATTGAGCTAATCTAACTGACGGCGTGTTTAGGATACCCAAGTGTTGGAGAATAAGGAATTCAGACAATCGTATTTCAGGGAATCACAAACTAGGAATGACTTCAAGGACGTTTCGATCTCTGTCTGGTGTTACAAGGGTCCGTCGTCTGAGCCACCGATGTGGAGAGACGTGAATACTGGTTCGTATTCTCCTTTGATTAGTTTTCCCGCATACCGAGCTTTGGCGACTCTTTCGAGCAGATAAATTCGTTAAAATCTGGACAATCAAGTTGGATCTCTCCCATATAAATCCACTTCCTCTTGAGCAACAGGGGAATTACTATCGAATTGATTACGATCTGGTTTTTCTCTTTGGGTGGACAAATTTGAAAGTTCAACTAGCATGGAAGGAAAATGTGAGTTCAATTTCGTTGCATTTACTGCTTGCTAAACCTCACATGATTTTGCTTCCTGATAAATAGGGAGTTGAGAAAAGGTTATAATTTTTTTAAGTGGGACGATGTGATACTGACCCCTTCTCGTAGGAGTGCTACCACAATTATTTCTGAGGAAGCTTGAAATTTTACGCCTTCTTTGCAACTCTTAGGCGAAACTATGTAACAATACAATGTACTTACTATCTTGGACAGATCTGATCTATCGAGGTTCTTCATATTTCACTTTTAAGGATCCTCCTGAATAAATTTCGAAGTTCGATTCCAGGTATGTAATCGACGACTTGGTTCCAAGGTTCAAACGTTCAGGTTTTAATTTTGGGCACCTATATTGCATTTAAAGTACAACTTCATCGACCGACATTTACACAGGTATATCTGTTACAGGGTAGTAGTATTTAATATTTACATCAAATGGGATAAGTATAGATAGAAAGCGCCTCATTAACATATGATGCATTCCGCTTCTGGTTTACAAAGTCTCGCCTCCAAGCGAGCGCGAAGTTTCTCGTCAGCGGCGATGTATGAGCTTCCGCTGTAATGGAAAGCATTAGAATAGCATCGAAATGGAAAGAAGAAGAGGCGTACGCGTATTGCAAGCTAGAGCCCATCTGACTGTCTTCTAACGAAACCACAACCTTTGACTGGGCCTGGTGTGGCCTGGGTGCGAACAGTTGTTGGGTTGACTTTAGGCGTAAGGAGATGGTGGGTTTCGTTCTAGGGCGGCTTGCACCAAAGACGAACGGAGAAGAAGCAGAGCGCCCAGGAGACGTAGGTGACTGTGTGTCTGGTGATGGGATTGGGGATGTTGCGTCGGGTTCTTGGACAAGCAGTCGAGAGTCTATCCACGTGGGGGGACTATTCTCGAGCAGAGAAAGGGAGATGCACCATGACCCCGGTCGAGGGTCAGCGTGTTGACCGCCGTTGGCTATCGAGAATTCTAGCTTCCACATGCGACCTTGAAACGAAATCAATGAGCGGTCAAAGAGAAAAATAAAAACTAACTTCGGGCGATAAATTCCAACACGATCTCTTTTGAAACCATCATCCTCTTTTGAAACTGCACGATCTCGAAGTCCACGGCAAACGCGCCCTCGTCTCCTGACACATCCTCAACAAAGATATCATCCATCGGCAGCGACGCTCCTAGCAGCATCTCGTCCCTCCCTGAGATCTTCGAGAACTCTGGCGACATCCTCAACCGCTGGAATAGCGCCTGGTCGGACGTAACGAGGCAGGCCACTCGTACATCGGAGATAGTCTCTTGCGTGAGTGGCGTTGAATGGGAGAGCAAGGCAGTGAGAAGGTCGGGTATCTGGGTATCCTCGTCGGTCGCCTCGTCTGGGACCCGTTTCACGATAGCCCAATATAAGGGGGTATGTTCCTCTATCGACTTTTCTTGAAGAATGGAAGGGAGGCAAAGATTGTGTGCTGCACAGGCTTCTGCACAACTTTGAAGTATGCCTGTCGGCGCAGGAGAGTTGGTGTGGTATTCACGAACTAGGTCGCGTACGAGACCAAGGACGGTGTTTCGGACATCTCTTGAGGTGCGATGGGCAGCAAAGTTGAACCAATTCGCACGCGCCTTGCCTTTTGTTATCGATGTTGGCGACGTGGGGGGAGGCCTAAGCGGTGGCGACTGTGTCGAGGATGTCGCTGGTGATGGAGTCGGAGCTTTTGTGTCCCGGTAGCCATTTCGAATTGGCCTAAGGGTATCGTATGATGGTGGTGCATCATTAGGAGTCGGGTCCTCTGGAAGGGGGTGTTTTTCGATAATCATGACTCGAGTTCTTGGAAGAAAGGGTTTGAAACGGATGAATGTGAGGAATGTATAGGGAATTGTAAGGTGCCCTGTTGCTGCGGCAGCTGCGATAGTCACTGCGCTGATCAAGGAATAGACGTCGACGAGCCCTGAAAAAGATCACTGATGTACAGTTGCGGACAACTAAAGTCAACAAATTGAGTATCTCAGGAACCAGAATTTTTGACGGAAATCTAACGACAGATCTGAAACTGGACAGGCAAAAGGAGCTCAAAACTGGTCTTTTCATATTATTCCCACACATTTTTGGCCGCGCCAAAAATTTGAGCGATATTTTAAGCTTCGGCAACTGCAGCAGCCGGAGCTGCAGGGTTCATCAAGACATCGATGACCATCATGACCATCTGATTAATTGCCCGGTGCTGCTTTTGCTTGCACACAGCCCATGCAGCAGCAGCGCCGGTCAATCTCTTGCAGTACGCACTCATAAACCGCTGCAATCGGTTTATGAAACACTGTATAACCTCTTTCGGGCATTCTTCAAGGAAGTGTTGCTCCGCTTCCTTGGCGTCCTTGAAGGCTTTCTTCTCCACTTCGCGATATCGGTACTTACACCAACCCCAGTACTAGCACTTTTTTTAGCACGTGGTATTACACATTAAAAGCTAGTACATACCATTTCAATAGGATTTAGCTCACAATCAA
>KN838777.1:35414-58787 GCA_000827195.1 Laccaria amethystina LaAM-08-1
GAGATCTATTCAAAAATGACTTTTTCGAGATTTTATCGATTTTTTATGGCCTGCGCCAAAATTTTGGACTTTTTTTCTGACAAATCTTCACTTTTGGGAAATCTGCCGGTACCATTCGAAAGATCTACTCAATTCCTGCCTATTCCGATGGTTTTCGGACTTTTAAAAAATCTCTACCGGTCTCAATAAATCGGTCTATAAATTTGTTGACTTTAGTTGTCCGCAACTGTATAGCCTCAGGAGTCAGCAGCATCACGTGGATGTAAAATATATGATGGGTGATAAGGCTATGTGAAGAATAGTGTTGTCCGTATCTGTTGACAAGAAATTGTGGGTTTGGATAGCTTTCGGGACATACGATCTTGCCTTTCCGAGAAGACTCTTTTTTTTGAGCAACTTGCACAGTGCACTCACTGACATGATTGATATGGATCAAAGATCGAATGGTGGCCCGTGACAACATGGTCATGTCGGTTTGTAATAAACATAGAAATTGACACGGTGAACATTAGGACTTGGAGTCCGGAACACCAATTCATCACGAAGAAATGCAAAAGAAATGGAATTTACGCGCTGCTATTTGTCCGAGTTTGACTACTCGGAAAACGCCGGAGAAGGGACTTAAATAGCCGTAAATGTGTCTCGACTCTCAGGTTTTCAAGTCATCCCTTCATTCAGTTATCATGGCGACTCAGCGATGCACCTCCATCCTACCAGAACGATCGTACAAAGCTGGGAACGAAAAAGAAATCGACCCTCTACATAATTCAAGTGAGTCGGCCAAGTTTTGCATCGGTTTTAAAAAGCCGAGCGGTTTCCCGCTTGTCTCCTCCCTTCTCACCGCTTGAAGTGTCTGTAAAACTATTCGCGACCTGACAAATATATCACGCAGACGCTTCCGATCATCCACTTTGCATTGGCTCGCCCTTGACCACTAGGCCCGGTTCTGCACCTCGGAGAACATACCTATCCCGTCCATTTCGTAAGGATAAAATCAAGATATTCGGAACGGCACTGGAAAGGACAGACAGCTACTTTTCCGGGGATCTATTGAAGTTCTGGGATTGCTGCCTTTCTCCAGAAGAAAAAATGTCATCGCTCCCGGTCTTTTGACCATAGAAACAACTGGATGTGAACTACGTGCTCAATATTTATTCGTCTTGTTCTAGCTGTTTTGGCTGCTGTAACCCGGATTTGCGCACCTTAAATAGGGACGACTGACTCGTGAGTGCCGTAAGTTGTTGAGTCTGTATAAAAATCTGATCTTACATAAATAAGCGCCTGCCACTGAAAGTCTTCTCACGAGGCTTAACGCCACGCAGCACGTTCTTCTCAGTACACAACCACCACCAGCTTCGTCACCCTCCAGGTATGACTCGATAGTCCCTCTGACTTTACTTGCTGAATCTTCTTTGCAGTTGTCGAAAAAGTAGTCATGATTAACAAGAAGCTGGACGCGCCCTCTCCGCCTGATGCCGCTGAAATTGAGTGGAACAAGGCTTTACAGAACCTCGACATCAAGATGGCCGCTTATCGACACTCACGAACGGTAGGCAATGGGAGGGAGGTGGACAGGGCTGCAGAGGATATCGCTTCGGCGATGGAGAACATTGCGAACAAGCATCCAGATAGTAGAGTCCAGGCAGAATATCGTGCGAAGGCCGAGAAACTTCGAAATTCTACCGGTGCCAATCGTGAAAGCATTGTTGAGGACATCGGAAAGGGCTTGTTGATCCTTCTCACAACGCCCTTCGCCCTGGTTGGAGCGATACTCGGCACAGTTGGTCAGATATTGAATGGGGTCGGGAGTATCTTGCGAGGCTTGGGGAAACTTGCGAATAAACCTAGGGAATTGGTAGGGTGAGGTTTAAGTCGTTGATTTCGCAGTTACGCCGTAATGAGGTTGATCCACGCTTAAACTCGTAACCTGTTTATCTGACGGTCTTCTCCTTATTTTAATTGTCCCGTTGATGCATCCCTGGAATGTGATATAGTTTCCTCTCTGAATTTAGGCAGTGCATGTCGATGAGGTCGTGGGACAGTCATCACTGACTATACCAGGTCAACATATTATGTTCTGAGAGTCAAAAAGATCCAGATGTGTAATGCCTCTCAGCCTCTTGCAATGTGACCGGTTTTGGCAGATCAATGTTGGAATATATCGGGAACATACCCAACTCAGTACATTTTTAAACAGCGGAAAAGGCTCTTGTATTTGTTTGCTACTTTTTTGCTACTGGCGCTGTAGTGTAGCGGTTATCACTCAAGATTCTGATGAACATAATGAATTCGTAAACCTGTTTATTCTTGAAACCCAGGTTCGATTCCTGGCAGTGCCTTGAACGAAAAAGCCCCCCTTTTGAAAACGAGGGGGCTCTATTCTCAACGCACTAGTTTTTTTCCCATCTCTATGACGACGAAGTGTCTCTTTCCCTCCAACTCAGAGATTTAAAGGTTGTCAACATTAGGTTAATTAGGTTTGCAACGTTTGCGATGGAGGACCTTCTCTATTCAACATTTGCGAATTTCAAGTATATTCAGAGGTGGCGTTGTTTGGCAACAAATAACCTCCCTACCTAAACACTAGTATTGCATATCTATGGTACATTTTTTCCCCGCCTCCTTTCCCGCCTTCCTCCCTTCCGTCCTTTCCTTCAAGCCTTCCTCCTTCAAGCCCTCCTTCCTTTGACCTTTAGCAGGCGATGGGACTCGGAAGGAGGCTACGGTGGGGTGAGTTTTTTTTTTGTTCCTTGCGAATTTGGACTCACTAGGTATATGCGCCCGACCACGGCGAAAGGGATATCATCATTGTTGCCACAGCAGAAGACAGTGAGTTTCGCATATTTGCTCTTGACATTGTACATTTTTTTCTTCGCCCTCTTTTCCTGCCTGCATTCCTTTCTTTGACCTAAGGCAGGCGGGGAGTTTTGCTACGGTGATGGGGTGAGTTTATTCCTTCCTTGTGGATTTACCTGAAGATCAGACATAGTCGTGCACAAGCGCGCATATATGCGCTTAACAAGGTCACCTCTTATTGCATTTAAAACGCATGGATACTCGGAGGGTACGCGTTACATTCATTGTCTGGATTGGCGGCCTCTCATCACCATCAAAGAGGAGTCAGGACACACTTCTTTTGAAATGATTAAAGGGCGTTGTCAATATTGAATTTATTCAAGAATTATACTATCACCGAATGGCTGTTGTAGGCAAGGGAGCCCCGGGATTTCGGAAATCACCCGGGGTAGATTTTTTTTAAAAAGCCGTCCAGGACCCCCCCCCCCTTCCTACACCAAAAACGGATATGTCAGAAATGTTCCAGGAAAAACATATACAGATTTGGTAATTATTACAAGAAAAACATATACGGATATGGTATTTATTAGCAGAATATTGTGTATGACTTTCCAGTCATCTAAGTATGCCCTGTGTCGTCCCACCACTAAGCTAACATCCTAAAGTTTTGCAGAGTGTGCATGGGATTCAGCCTCACCCGAGGGTGCTTCTTCCCCATAGTGGATTCTGGTGAGGAAGGTCGAGAGGCAACAACGTCGCCGTTGGAGCGCGTCGCTCCCTCCTATGGGACGATTGTCCAGCATGTGACGTTGCAACGCGACAGGCTGATGTCATGTTCGAGTGTGCCTGTGAACCATTAGTATTAATTTTAGGCGTCTGAATCGTATGTACCTAGCTGGGCAGCTACACCAGCGCGGGTCCGGGGTGGAGCGGGTTCGGAGTGTGTAACGAGATGCAGACATAAGAAGGGGAAAGGAAATAGTAAAGAGTGAGAGTTAAGATCAAAAATCCCATGTCATTGAGCAGAATGACTTCGTTTGTAGCTTATTAAATGTCCAACTATATTAGAATTGCCACTGATGCGTTTGGCATTGCTACATGGTCTCAAAAGTAAATTTCGAACCATATGTAGTAAATTTTTTTAAGCTCTCCTGGACGCCCCCCCCCTACCTCGGGTCACAGGTCGACATCCCGGGGCTCCCTTGGTTGTAGATGGGCTACATATGTCTTCACAATTGTCTAAGTTCCCCTGGCATCCCGTACTCCGAGCCGAGTTTAGTTGCGTTGAATGACGAAGGCGCATCTATCTGTTTAAAGGTTAGCTAGTTTCGCGTTCTCCAAGCCTCAGAAAATCGCTGACCGTCTGATATGGGTGGCTAAAGGGCGGTTGGGATCGCATTCTTCAAATCATCATCGTCCTACAACCGTCGGAAGTGGTATCCCGTACTCCAATCCTAATTTCATTACATTGAATGAGGAGGACGCATCTATCCGTTCAGGACGTCAAATGATCAGTCGGTTTCGCGTTCTACAAGCCTAAAAAAAATTGCTGAATGTAATCAAACGCTGATTGGGATGGCGTTCTCTTAGTTCATGAACTTTGAGTCCACATTGTTTAGTGCGGGAGTAACAAACGCATATCCATGCGTGATAATCAAGGTATTACAAAGATCTATATAAACGATTGTGAATTAATGACACGGTAACGTTTCAAGAACAGCCATACAGCACGGAAGTACGCGTCGTCTCACATTCCCATAAGGACAGCGCGCTCAATAATCTCGACTCCCTCCCCCTCACCAACTACCCCCCTCCACTCCGGGGCGACATACTCGACATCGTCGTCGATATACCTCAGCACAGTACTCGTCTCCTTCTCCGAAATAAAGCTCAAGTAGCAGGCCACGACGCTCATGACATCCACGGCACTTCCCTCGGGGGCCGTGATCAATGCATGGACGGGATCATTTCGCTTCGATTGCTGTTCCCGCAAGAAGTCGTATGAAAATGAGGTGAACGGGGAAATGGGTGACGGCGGTTCTTGACCACGGGCCTCTAAGTAATAGGGCAATGCAAGAGACAGGAAATCCCGCGAGGATAGTAATTGCTCGTCGGAGAGGAGGGAGAAGTCACGAATTCTGTGAGTGTACTTTCTGTGCTGTGCGGGAGCGGGGATGACGAGGTTGAGCGTGTGTGTCTCGTTGGACTCGTCGTATGTGGACCAGAGACGTCCGGCACGAAGGTCGTCGGTGGCATGGATGATCTTGACAAAGTGAGTAATTCGAGTGGTGAGGGATACGGGGAGAATGAGCGTGGAGGGAATGAAGGAGCCTGAAGAGAATGCGAAGGAGAGGGAGGCGACGAGGGTGTGGAAGGATGTCAAGGTGTGTGTCTCTCTCTCGCGACTTGGATAGGTGGGTATCTCGCGACTTGGATAGGAGGATCTCTCGCTACTTGAATAAGTGGAAGGCGCAAAAGCCTTGTGCTTGAGTCGTTTGACGTTCGTGGGCCGACCTCGCTGTGTGTCGACCTTTGTCGGCTTGAAGGACGCTGAGGGGCAGGTGACGACGCTGAGGCTGACGTTGCATCTGGCGCGGAGGGGATGTCGGACAGCTGGCATGTCGTTTTGGAGTGAAATATTAAGGTGAGTAAAAGAAGGTTGACTTTGTTGTCTTTATGCTATCGTGATTACAGGAGGCGGTCGTGACGGAGAGAAACC
The DNA here is from genome assembly GCA_000827195.1 of Laccaria amethystina LaAM-08-1. Classification (NCBI taxonomy): domain Eukaryota; kingdom Fungi; phylum Basidiomycota; class Agaricomycetes; order Agaricales; family Hydnangiaceae; genus Laccaria; species Laccaria amethystina. Next base: position 40,930 of record KN838777.1, read on the forward strand.
AGTCTCTGGGTATGGATCGAAGAGCGCAGGTCTGGATGAGTGGGTCGACGAGGGGAGGATAACCAGCTTGAAGGGTACGATCTCGTTGGGCCTTTATAACAAGACGTGGCCTATTCAGGGGCCATTGTGCCCTTTGTCTGGGTTGATTTTGAAATTCGGTTACAGGGTCCGGGGGTTCTTTGTGGCTTGGGGTGAGTCGCTTGGCAAAGCGTGTTGGCAGTCGAGGAACAAGGCGCGGACTATCGAGTCCTCGAGTGGACGATGACTCCCGCCTGGATGGAAAAATCAATGTCAGCCTGGCGCAGGTCTCCGATGTCATGCAGTGCAGCGATCCTGATTCCTGATTTATCAGTGTGACGGTCACCATGCCTCAACCACCTCTTTCTCCCCTCATCCCAATCCCCAACTTTCTAACAGGCTTCACAACCTGCACCTCGCTAAACGACAAACGCATTCAAATTCTTACTCTAGATGACCAATCCCTGGGCGTACACCGTATATCACACAGCACAACACACAACACCACGATCCCTCCCCCTCCTCAATCGCTCTCTCCCTCTTCCTCCAACATACCACCTCCCAACGTCGCGTGGGAAGCCTATTACCCCAAGGGAAGCATAAACCCAACAGCCCCCATCCCAGGCGGGTTCAGCTTCTACCTGTCTGGTCCTCCATTCTTTTCCGAAGCCTTAGAAGGGGCTAAGGAGGTTGTGATGAGTTACCGAATGATGTTAGCCGAGGAATGGGATTGGGTTAAGGGCGGAAAACTCCCTGGAGTCTGTAAGCGTCTCAAACACTCGCTTTAACTGTCCTACTTGACTCAGTGGCAGTTGAGTTGGCGGAGTAGGGGGCTCGGCGTATGGATGTACGGGCGGACGGAAGGAGCAGAGGTGTCAGTGTTTTGATTTGAGGTTAATGTGGCGGTGAGTGTCGGATGACTAGAATTTATGGTACACTACACTTGACTGATGAAGCTGAACAGGCCGAAATCCGTCGGCGAATTATACACCTACCTCCCACCAACACCACGCAACGCCCACCAGCTATCACGAGTCCCTCCACTCTCGAAGGAAAACAGCGATTACGGATATTCCGTCGGCAGAGGCTCTTTTCACCTCGATCGTGCTGTAGGACGGTGGATGAGCGTTGCGTTTCGAGTCAAGTTGAACGATGTTGGGGAGGAGAACGGTGCATGACGTTCCTTTGCTTTGATGATCGTGACGCCTTACTTTTATTAGGCGAAATAACACTGTACATCGACGGCTCCCCCGTTATCTCCATCGACAGGTTATCCCTCCGAACATCTGATGAGGGAAAAATTATGGGAATGCATTTTCAGACTTTCTTTGGCGGTGCGTTCGTTCGTCATTCGATTCTTGTGACTTTTGACTGGGACTGGGACTGGTTAGGTCATGCCGGCGATTGGGCTTCGTCGAAAGATCAGAGAGCTTGGTTTGCGGATGTTACGGGGGTCATTGTTGAATGAGTCCCCCTAATTAGGCGAGTGCGTCGATACGGTCCTAAATACACTTATTGAATCAGTTCCTTGAATGCAGCAAATACTTTACAAATGTCTGTACGGTTCCTTCTTCATGCGTTGTGCTTGTAAGAAATCTGAGGTGAGATGGTGACAAGGAAACTCATGCTCTCCGAATTATGGAAGGTCCCTATCGGAGACACCTTCGGGCAACGACTCGAAACAAAAATTCTCTAGGTGGTTTTTGGAGAATGCGGGAGCACCACCAGTCAGCCTCGAACTTGAAGCTTGAGGCCTTGCGTTTCTCGCTGACCTCTTATTCGGAACAAGTAGCCCTGAGAACTCTGAATCCGGCACGACTTCAAAACCAACGCACATCTCTGAGGCGCTTTCTGGAGCTCTACCAAAAGTAAATCTATGATAAGCGCGGGCACATGGTGTAGTTGGTTATCACGCCCGCTTAGCATGGACAGTTCGGGATATTCTGGAGATCCGGCATGCGGGCGGTCCCCGGTTCAATTCCGGGTGTGTCCAAAATGTGTTGCACCCGAGCTTGTGTAACTGAGTCGTGGAGACGCTTGTAAATACTAAGGGCGCTCTTTTTAGGCGCGTTGTCAGCCTCGCCTTGAATTCCTTTTATCAAAGTTTTTTTTTTTGGGTTTATACAGATTTTGCGAAGAGATATAGAGACTTCGGGGGTTAACAACCCTGGAGAGGCCACAAGCTGGTGTTGGCTCAGGCCTTTCTCAATGCAACTTGAGGATCCGGAGATGACGGTAAGATACAGAGAACTAGGAACAAGAGGACGGCACTTTAACATCGAGGCTCGTAAGAGCCCGTGTAGAGAAGTTGATCCTGAGCCATTACAACTAAATTTGATGATTGCTTTGCGAGGCTCAGTAGCGTAGTGGTTTTCGCGTGCGGCCGGAGGACGTGTACTATCATCAGATCAGGGCTGCCGTCTTGGTCCCGTGGATCTGGGATTTTGATGGCAGGCACGCCCTCGACCTCAAAGCCTTGTTCGAATCGAGGACTGAGCGCTGAGCAGTGCAGTGTCTGCTTAATTTTTTTAAATAAATTTGTGTGCGGTTGTACAGTTGCGGACAAGCAAACACATCAAATTTGGTATCTCAAGAACGCAAAATTTCTGGGCAAAACTGATGACAGAATTGAACTCGGACGGTCGAATAAAGCCTAAAAACAGTGTTATTATAAAATTCCCACGAGTTTTTTGTGCCGCCAAATTTTTTGACAAAAGTTTCGACATATTTACCCCTGTGAGGGAGCAATTTAGGACCCGAAACTGTCATCGCAAGGTTTGAAAGAAGCTGATGTGTCATTACAATGTTGAACATAAGCTTTGGACCCCAGTGAAACTCGGACATGCGCTGATCTGCGGATTTTTGGGCTGAGCTGCAACGCAGAAATCCGCATACCAGCCCCATTTTTTGCGCACCTGCAGATTATTTTCTGCGGATTTCAGCCTAATCTGCACACCAAATTACATGCTTTCTATAAATAGATTGGTGTGGGTTTTACAGGGGTTTTTGGTTGCACAATTTTCTGTGCTGTTCTGCTCGTATCCGTGAATTAGATGAAATAAGACTCATATATTGCAGAATCTATATATACACTGATGCCGCTCGTACACCAGTTGTTCCCCTCACGGCAGCCTGGTACCCGATCCCCCGATGAGCTTCGCGCATATACTCACTTCGCGTGCGCTCACACAGATGCGCTCAGGCACCCTCATAGGTATCACCTCTCGTGTTCTCGATAGAGCGCAGCAGGTGCGATGTGGATGTGTGTTTGCATAACGGAAGGCTGGGGAAAGAAATGAGCAGGTAATGCCACGGCAAAATGCTCAAAGACATACCAGCATACACAATCCTCTTAGTCTGCTGCGCTCAACCTCCAACCTTTCGAGTCCTGTGATGTCCGTGAGGCGCATACTGGTGAGCATAAATATACAGTGAAAAACATACCAAACAGAGTCTTGAACGAATGAAAGTGGCATAGACTAGCTGCAAGCCGTTGAGAGCTTCACTAAGGCTGGAGTCCGTGAAGAGAAAATGTTGGGTAGGGAGAGTGGTGGTGGGTGGGAAGGAAGAAAGGTGGGATCGTGGGATCCATCTGGCGATCTACTTATATGAAGGCCACGTCGTGTCGGTGGTTTGTGTTAAAGAAGTGGGGAACGCGATTTTTCAAAAGTGAAACGAAGGATTGACGAAGGACTCCACCAAAAAGAGCCAGTTTATTAGAACTCCGATTCATTTCCCAGCAAAAAGTTTCTGCAAGAAAGTCTAAAAGGTGGATATTCGCAGATTTCCGCAGAATCTCTCCACATCACGCGGACAGTCGCAGACAAGCGCATGTCCGAGTTTCACTGGGTTTGGACCTCAACTGTACTATTTAACCACACCAAGAACTGATTTTGGGTCAAAAAATGGACTTGAAGGGTCTTGTGGGACCCTGTTTCCACATATTTGTTCAATTTTTTCTCAGAGAACGACTTGACAAATATTGGAGATCTTTTTAGATCAGACAGGGTTTACTGAAAGGAGTCCAAAAATTAATTTTTCGTGATTTTAGGGCCACTTTTTTACACACGCCAAAAATTTTGGGGTTGAAAATTCTTAAACGGATGATTTCGGGAAATGTGCTCGTGCAAATGTGAAGCTGGACTGCAGACTAAGCGTTTTACACCATTTCCTTGACATTCCGGTGTTTTCAGGGACCCTGAAAAGTTGATGACCAAATTTGATGTGTTTGCTTGTCCACAACTGTAGCAGAATACATACTCGATATAACAAAAAATGAGGATTGTTTCATAGAAACGAGAAAATAAATTCATATGGATTGACAGTATCATAACATTCACATTGGTCAGTAGCGGAGTGGTTATCGCTTGCGAAGTGCCTTTAAAGAATGGCACTTTAATGCAAAGCCTCGTTCGAATCGGGGACTGAGCAAGAATTTGTAACTTGCGTAATTTCTCTTTTTCATGCAATCCACCTGCCCCTCCGCAAAGTTGTAAAGACAGCTCTTACACTACGGGATTGGTAGGGTTCCCATTCCACAAAACACAGACATCAGGACTTCATTTTGCCTATGTTTCCAAGAAGAATAGGTATGTGGAAAACTGGGGTGGACTGCCACTGCGTGAATGCTATAAAAACAGTTGAGCAACGTTTCAAAGGGACAACAAAAGCTTAATGTTGAACGTTTAACTCCAAGATGAATGGACCGCTGCGGTATTGCCCATCGTTCTGGACCCAAGTAAGTAGTAGGCGACATGTGACCATGCGATAAAGAAATTGATCATGAGCTTGAACCATTACAACTAAATTTGATGCCTGATTCACACAGCTCAGTAGCATAGTGGTTATCGCATGCGAAGTGCGGGACACCCGAGGGTTCCCTCGGGTGCCCCGCACTCGACGTCAAAGCCTCGTTCGAATCGAGGACTGAGCGCTGAGCAGTGCAGTGTCTGCTTAATTATTTTTACAATTTTGTGTCTGATTGTAGCAGAATAGTACATACTCGATATAACAAAAAATGAGGATTGTTTCATGGAAACGAGAAAATAAATCATTACTATGCCCTACCACTACCTCGGCACCCCCTCTCAGTCGGCACATTTTTTATTTTGAACCTTCCACAAAACCTCTTGCCACAAAATTTAAGAGAGGGCATCCTGGGTCTAATCCAACCTAATTCCGCTTTTCTCCGGCAAAAAAAATGATGAATTGATGAAGTTCTGTTTTTTTGAATGTCACAATCTGTCACGTTCATCCGCCAAAAAATGTGACGCTCCGTGACTGCCGACTGAGAGGGGGTGCCGAGGTAGTGGTAGGGCATAGTATGGATTGATATTATCATGACATTGATGTTGCTCAGTAGCGTAGTGGTTATCGCTTGTGAAGTGCCTTTAAAGCTCGTTCGAATTGGGGACTGAGCAAGAATTTGTAAGTTGCGTAATTTCTCTTTTTCATACAATCCACCTGCCCCTCTGCAAAGTTGTACTTAAAGATAGCTTTTACACTACAGGATTGGTATGGTTCCCAATCGTTTCTCATTCCACAAACACTATATAACAGAAACATCAGGACTTCATTTTGCCTACATTTCCAAGAAGAATAGGTATGTGGAAAACTGGGGTGGACTGCTACTGCGTGAATGCTCTAAAAACGGTTGAGCGACGTTTCAAAGGGACAATAAAAGCTTAATGTTAAAGGTTTAACTCCACTGAGATGAACGGACCGCTGCGGTATTGGCCATTAGGGTAGTTCACAGTAGCGTTTTTCAGCTGTTTTTCATTTTGTTTTTCATTTTGTTTTTCCCTGAAAAACAACATCAAAAAGAGGTCAAAAATGAACCAAAAAACGGGATTTCTCGAAAAAGTGCCCTCGAGGCTGTTTTTCGAGAAATCCTGTTTTTCGGTTCATTTTTCACTCCGTTTTTCGATCCGTTTTTCTTCGGCAATGTGTCCTCCATCTGATGGTGCCTAACCCATCTTCCCTTCCTTGCGGAACTTGCCGCCGACAACCTCGGTGTGCCGGGAGGCCGAGATTCTGTGTTGGCTGAGTACCTTGGAGTAATCATGGGTTTTTCAATGTAAATTGTACTTAAACTACTTTAAATAAACTTAGGCAGGCCATTTATACTATCTAGGACTTAAACAGCAGTTAAATGTCACCGGCAACTAATGCCGAGGCAGACACATGGGTGGGCGGAGTACAAACACGCTGATTCCGCTGCCAACATGCCACATTACTCAAAAAACTGTTTTTTCATCTGTTTTTCCAGAATTCCGGGGGGCAGAGGTTCACGGTAGCCGTTTTTCATCTGTTTTTCGTTTGTTTTTCATTTCGTTTTTCGTCTGTTTTTGCCGCAAAAATATTTGAGTTGGCAGTAAAAACAAGCTGAAAAACAAACTGAAAAACAGCTGAAAAACAACCGAAAAACGTTACCGTGAGCATCCCTATTGTTCTGGAGATTCAGTGGGAGACTCGGACATGTGACCATGTGATGAAGGAATTGATCTTGAGCCATTACAGCTAAATTTGATGCCTGATTCGCACAGCTCGGTAGCGTAGTGGTTATCGCATGCGAAGTGCCGGACGAGGACCCCCACCGAGGGGACCTCGGGCCCCGCACTCGACGTCAAAGCCTCGTTCGAATCGAGGACTGGGCAGTAGGTACAGTAGTATCATTTTGTGTGCGATTGGAGCAGAATAGATATTTGATATAACAAAAATAGTGAGGAATGGATGTCGGTCGCATAAGTAATGATTGTTTCATAGAAACAAGAAAATAAGTCAATAAGGATTGATATTATTATAAAATTTACATTCCTCGACAGCGTAAGTAGGGTCAGTGAAGTGCTCAATGAAATATGGCGCCCGATGCAAAGCCTCGGGGTTTGAACTTTCTTGTTGCAACTTGCCTCCACGGCCGCTCTTGCATGGCGAGAACGTCTAGAAGATTTTGCTAGTACGAAAATAATAAAATTCAACTTGGAGATAACTAGCCGTATGTTTATTTAAATTAACTGCTCCATGCGCTCTGTGGGCTCAGTGGTTGGGTCCGTAGGAGTTTGTCGCATCAACAGTGAGGTCACGTGACTGCAACGATGGACTTCTCTTTTCCAGAATCACTCTTTCGCTTTCGCTTATCGTCGCCGCCCCTATATCATGCATTTCTCATCTACACTGAACCCACTTTCTAAATCTAATGGCGACGTTCCAATTGGGATCATATCGTATGAGGGAAAGAGGAAATTCGTGCTGAAGACGGAGACTTTTGAGGTTCGTCGCACGCGTCTATCGAACACCCTCAGCGGCCTGACGTTGAGATGTGTTAGGATATGATTGAATTAGTTCGAGGATACTTTAATATAGCGCAAGATTCTGCCTTTATCAAATTAGAGACATCCACACTCGACGTTTGTCAAGGGAGGTCCATTGAAGTTGATGCGAGTGCGTGGGTGCATATGTGGCGTGTTCTGGACGAGATTAGTGTTGTGGTCGCTCCAGACAATAGGACTGTGGTTCTGGTTGGTATGTCCCTTACAACCTATTCATAATGCGGCACGTTGAAGCGGAAAAACTTGAAGAGGCGAACGCTCCAGTGACAACCTCAGTGCCTGCCACATCACCCTCCGTTCCGACCGCCGTTTTATCTCCAAAGCAAGGGCGATATACTACGCCTGTGACTGGTGGCGGTGCGCTCACTACAACATCACCCTCCATTTCAACCACCACTCTACCTCCAAACCAAGAGCAGCCCACTCCGCCTCTGGCTGGTGGCAGTGTGCTCACCACTTCGCCTTCCCTACGGGTTAAGGGTCTACCTGTTGAACGAGCCAATAAAACTCCACCCACGGTACTCCGTGACAAACGCGACAACGACGAATCAACGATGGATGAACTCAGAGAGGACAGTGCGACAGACGGTCAGGCAAACGACGCGCCGTCTTGGTTCATTTTGAGCAGCCCAGCTGACAAAGTCAAGCCCAAAGTCAACCTGGAGAAAAAGTTGAATACCACGACGGCGGCGGATGGTAGTAATACATGGGAACGCAAAAAGGGTAAGTATTGGACTCAAAATAAGATTGGTGACAGCTTACACGTTTTTTCCATAGCCCGCGCACAGGCAGCAGCTCCTGTCGAGCAAAACGACGTCTTTACTTCTACCAAAGGCACTTCTATCTTTTTCCTACTATACTACCACACTGATCATCCTTTTCGGGCTCAGAAATCGGCACCAACGAAGTTGGCAACTTGCCCAACGAGCGGTTCAGCATTTCCATCAGGGGGCCTGACGGCCGGTCCCTCGATTTTAGGTTGAAAAAATCCCATACGGTACAAAAGGTCCTTTTCACCGCATGCAAGTATTTCAAGGTGGACTTCCGTAGGTCAGTGAGCTTCTTGTGGTTTTGTGCGTGCGGGTGGTGATTCTGATGTATCTGCGTCAGAGGGTGTTTATGTCAAGATGGCGCCGAATACCCCCTTAACAATTCGGACACCGTGATGCAAGCTGGTTTGATGAATGGGTCGAATGTGGTTCTTTACGTTGATAATCAGCCAGAGTCGGAGAGCGGGGAGGAGTAGGATTAGTTAGCTAGTATTCCAAATTCTTCGAGCGCACTCAATGTTGAAATAAACTAGATTGCTTTGTTTTAGCAGAAGAACCTCGAGGGCAGGGAGACAGCCAACTGCATAACTGTAGACCACTCCAAAATATCTTTCGAGTGCACTTATCTGAACCCTAAACAACCATTTTAGGCCTAGAAGGCTTCGGGTGGTGCATCCTGCTGTATATTTGAGGTACCTGGAGTACTCTTTTTGAATGGCAGGCCACGTGATGCGAACACGCAAACTGAACAAAATTTGAAATGGTGTTTGGACGCACTCTAATATTTCAACATAATATGTCCCCTTCGGGGTGACATACGAAAAAATTGGAACGATACAGAGAAGATTAGCATGGCCCCTGCACAAGGATGACACGCTTTCCCGGAGTGGTAGACCTACGGGTCTCAATATTTATTTTTTCTCTTCGTCTTATAAGTGTGCAAAAAATCAAATAAATTGTTTTTACACTCTTAAAGCTTCTCAGTCCAAGTAACCATGTCCAGCATTTGACAGAATTTGAATTCTCCGTGCTGAAGGCTGCTGAGGGTTCCATTGTTTGTAAGTATTTTCCAAAGTCTTCCCGCGTCATGCCGAGCCCAATATCATGTCACACTCTCCGAGAAATTTGGAGGCATTCATCCACCACGCGCACTACTGTTCCAATCCCCCTCTGTGAACTGCGCCTTTTCGGTCACATTGTTGTCTACCATATTGGCACAACGTTTTCGATCAGCCCAAAAAGGACTTCCCGATTTTTTTGTCGAGCTTACGCCCCAAAAAGTAATAATGTGGCATTCACCCGCGCCCTGTCTTCTTTACCTCCGCTGCGCAGTTCGCGGAGGTAATCATCAATCTCGTCCTCGACTTGGAGTGGTATCTATAATCACATGGTGAGCTACATATGATATACAAGATCTGACAGCTCACAAACTGCCTCGTCATGTTTAGGCGTTAATCCAACGCCGGTTCTCCCTCCACGAATTCTGTAATGTATCTGAAACGAGGGGACTTGCAGTCTGGAACTGGTGCTTCGCGATGAATATAAACGCGACAGCTCCACTTTGCTTGGTATTTCTCCTCCCAGATACGTGTCTTTCACGATGAGGTTTACTAACATAAAACAGGTTGTAATCATACGCTACCACCACCAGCTGGTCTACTGATTTATATCACACCCGGAGAGTTGAATCGTGTTATCATAGTGGGCTGCTGTGCCGAGTGTAGTTCGTGGTGGCAAACAATTTTCAGTCAGCCGCACCAAAATCCCTGGAGTCAGCCCAGATCAGGACTCACCGACTGCCATCACTACTCAACGGACGACCCCCCGATTATTTGCCTGCGCCCGAAACCATACGGTCGAATTGCCTCGTCAAGAAGAGAATTTTGTGCCGAATACCAAGCTTATTACCAGGCGAACAGATAAACAACTTAAATGTCGGCGTCTAGACCTGGACTCCAATAGTAAGTGGTGGTTCGTTCTTTTCCTATAAAATGCCTCTCATTTTTGCTTTCGAACCCCAGTTTCCCCATCATGATTTGGGCACTCCTTTTCGCACTCGGCTCCCTTGTCTCTTTGGCCCAAGCAGCCGTCGGCCCGTCTGCGACTCTGACCGTCGCAAATCAGGTCATTGCCCCCGACGGGTTCCAGCGCTCGTGAGTAAAATCCGTGCCCTCCAAAATACTTTCTCCTCATGACGCGGTAGAGCCGTTCTGGTTAATGGGATGTACCCGTCGCCGTTGATTGTTGGCAATAAGGTAGCTCCTCGGGTATACCACAATCACAGGCACTAATAGCGCGTATTTGGGTAGGGTGACACCTTCAACCTCAATGTCGTCAATTCCTTGACGGATGCGACGATGTTGCGGAGTACAAGCATTGTAAGATTATCTATAATATAAATGTTTTTATCACTGACTTATTTTACTCCACATCGCAGCATTGGCACGGAATATTCCAACATGGATCATCTTGGGCTGACGGTCCCGTCGGCATTAACCAATGTCCTATTTCCCCGGATCACTCATTTTTATACACGTTCTCTGTTCCAGATCAAGCGGGCACCTTCTGGTACCATTCACATTTCGGTATTTCCTCACATTTCGCTGTTTATTTACTATTCTTAACAATCATATCCGTCTAGGAACCCAATACTGCGACGGTCTCAGAGGCCCGTTGGTCATTTACGACCCAAATGATCCTTACAAACATCTCTATGACGGTCAGTCGTTCACCTCAACTGGTATCCGGGTCACGTTCAATGTAATTTTTGATAGTCGATGACGGTTTGTAACGTGGATATCAAGGAAACTGTCATTTAACTGATGAATATGCAGAGTCCACTGTTATCACTCTCGGCGAATGGTAAGCTTTTAAATCCTTCTTTACGGACGACAACGATTCAATGGCTTAAAAGGTACCATACCCCCGCCCCTTCAGTCGTTGGTGTTGCCTCCGCCGATAGTACCTTAATTAACGGCAAGGGCCGTTCTGTCGGAGGTCCTCTGGTAGATCTCACGGTACTCCGCGTGGAGCAAGGGAGGAGCTATCGATTCCGACTGGTTTCGATTTCTTGCGATTCTAACTATATCTTTTCCATTGACGGCCACCAGCTTACGGTTATTGAGGTCGACGGGGAGAACGTTTTGCCTTACACCGTCGATCAAATTCAAATTTTCACAGGTAAGTTAATCTTCCACTGGTCAATGTTCGTCGCGTGGACATGTTTTATAGGTCAACGTTACTCGTTCATCCTAAATGCGACGCAACCTGTGGATAACTACTGGGCTCGTGCGCTCCCCAATAATGGGTTGAATGGTCTTGCTCGTGGGTTTACGGATGGTTCCAATTCTGCGATCCTTCGGTATGAGGGTGCTACAGACGCTGATCCTACGACATCACAACCAACGAATCCGACGCTCCTTGATGAGTCACAACTTGTTCCTTTCGAAGATCCCGCGGCTCCAGGTCCCCCTACCCTTGGGGAAGCCGATGTCAGCATCAACCTCGCGTTAAGCTTCAACCGCACCAACTCTAGATTCTATATCAACGGAACTTCATTTGAGCCCCCTTCAGTCCCGATCCTGTTACAACTTCTTAGTGGAGCTCGGAACGCTCAAGATATTCTTCCCGCAGGATCAATTTATACTCTTCCACCAAATAAAGTCGTAGAGGTCTCCATTCCGGCTGGCATTGTAGGCGGTCCAGTGAGCACCGCTTCTTGCATTTGGCGAAATCTCCCTGATCCTTCGTCACAGCATCCATTTCACCTTCATGGAGTACTAGTTTTTTATCCATCATTTCCCATTGCTAACCGTGGGCTCCTCGCAGCATCCCTTTAGTGTTGTCAGAAGCGCTGGAGCCGACGCTAGCTACAACTATGTCAATCCCGTTAGGAGAGACGTTGTGAGCCTTGGCGCCGCTGGAAGCAACGTAACTATTCGCTTCACAACCGACAACGCAGGGCCATGGATCATGCACTGGTATGATATTTCTATGATCTTTCTCGTGGGCTTGATAGTGACTGTCGTTTATTGAGTCACATCGAATGGCATCTAGAGCTGTAAGGAATCGAAAATCTCGTCAGGGAAGATCCTGACACATTTTCAGCGGGTTAGCCATCGTCTTTGCAGAAGATACCCCGGTTGCTGGTGCTCGAAATACTCCAGGTACGTCAATTTCCGGAGTTATCGAAAGTGGCCTACCTTGCTCGCTAGATTCTTGGAAGGAATTGTGTCCCATTTACAAGGCATTGCCGGCCACAGCGACCTCGGTGACGATTGTTCCTACCGTCGCTTGATCGCCGTTCTACTCATTCTTCTCCATCCAAATAACATTAATATACATTAATTTATATGATCGACGTAATCTCTGAACAGTGTTAATCCCTCTGTGAATCACTGGCAAGTAATTCTTGGGGAACCGGTGGCGGCGATATGACAACTTTCCACAATGGCTCCACACCTGGCACTGCGCGTCTAGCGGCAATGAAATTCTTCAGCGCAGGTCTCGTAATGCGATGATGGGAACAAGAGAACACCTGCAACTTTTGACAGATGGCAGGCGTAGTCGCAGACGGGGTTAATATCTTGATGTCTGCGTCATCAAAACAATCGGGGTTTGATCTTGACACCCTATTACTCTGAGAGAAGTTAGTATAAGGAACGACGTTGTGATTGATCGTGAGATGTCTGAGGGATGGCAGTAGGCGGAAGCACTGCCAGAGATCGTACTTGGCAAAATAGGCTGGGTCGACCACCAGCTCCTCTATACGTTGACCCCAATGCTTGATCAGATATAAGAGTGGGGATCGCTCCAGGTGTGTAGCTTGCGTTGCTGAGTGAAATTCCACTCTTCGAAGAGCAGGCAATTCAAGAAGCTGAAATAAACCTTTGGCTTCTGCGAACGCGTCGAAGACGAAGAGATACTCCAACAAAGGAAGGGATACAGGCTGAGATGACATCACATGCGCGGCAAACCTATCGCTTTTGTGGGTTGAAGTTGCGATCCATAACGAGCAGCGGATAAGCCGCGGACAGTGCGAAAGAATAAGAAATGCTTTGGAAACTGATAAATGGAGATGTTCTCCTGGAGCACGGGCTGTCCCATCGAGGATCAGATCGGTTAAGTGTGGAAAGAATGAGGGAAAGCGTCCACTAGTGAACCCGATGAATGAAATTCGAAGAAAAAGGCGCTGAACGTTATCCGCCTTAAATAGGTTAGATTTAAAAAAATCCTTCTCCTCCCCGGCGGGCAGCCAGTAAGTAGGATATTCAGAGCAATCGAGGCACAGGGCGTCTAAATTTGGGGAATCATCAACGGGAAAGGGAATAATAGCCCATTTCGGACCAGTTATATGGAGCATCCGCCAGCGATGCGCAGAATGCGATAATAGACTAAGAAAATCCTGATCGCTTGGGCTGATTTTCTGCTCCAAACGCATCGTGAAGGTTAAAGGGAGATCCCTTGAACGTTCCAGGAACTTCCATGCGAGCTGGTATGAGTGTTTTTCTTTCGGTTTATCGATGTATATCATGGTCCAAAGATGAGGAATTGTTAACGCAACGGATCTCCAATGATTACACACATGTGTAATAAGTATTGGGGCGTCCGTTGCCTTCATTATTCGATCGGTCTCCATGGGACGGCATAACAAGAATATGCTCCTGATTATGTCAAATGGTAGGCGGCGGATGGGAGATGTAAGGGCGCGATGCGAATTGATAAAGTCCTGGAGCGCGTCCCGCTTCCCGAACAAACTCTTGGAGGGTTGCTTAGCAATCCCTTGACCAATTTCGAAAGCTTGGACTCTGCTTTCGTGACAGTTAAGTTTATCTGTACAAGTTCAGCGTCCGATGGCACATAGTTTGTGTGGAGGAAGGGGGCGAAAGGGGATACAGGTGCCATAATAACCTTGCGTCATCATGGATCTTTTAGTGCTCAAGCAAGATAGTTATCGATTGGGACTTACAGGGTTAGGAGATTGTCCAAGGTGGCAACTCCGCCATGTCCCGTCCGAGAGTCCGGGGTATAATGGCAACAAGGTTTAGAGAAGATTTACGTTGTATTTATGGTTTCAATTTGGGTATAAATATTAAGGTCACGTGTGCTTAGGCTATTACTAAACAAGCGTTCATGTTCTTCTCGCACCCAACTACCCCGGTAGCACCCTGATTCGTCCCATTTCGCAAAGGAAAGAAAATATAGTAAGCTTTTCAACCCCTCGTACAGCACTCGCGCATCTGGCCTCGAAAAATTCTGACAGAGCGTCATCCGAAACGTCATGGTTCAAACAGTGGAACTCCTTCAAGTTGGGACAGAGAACCGAAGGGTTCGTGGAAGAAGGTATCAATTTCCGAATATCGATGTCGTCGAAAATGACACGACCTGTCTTGCGCATCTTCTTCTCGTAATCTGCAGAAGAAAGAACGTCGTGCGTGATTGTGAGATGGGTGACGGAAGTAATGAGGCGGAGGCATTGCCAAAGATCGTATTTGACGAAATAACTAGGGTCAACCGTAAGTCTTTTGAGATTTTGACCCCAATTTTTGAGTAACAACAAGAGGGGCGTCCTTTCCAGCTGGCTCGCCTGTACTTCAGGGTGAAATTCGATCTCTTGGAGAGCGGGTAGTTGAAGAAGTCGAAACAGGTGTCGGCTTTCGCCAACCCTGTCGTATGTGAAAAGATACTCCAAACGCGGAAGAAATATATCAGGCGCAGAGGAAAGATCCCCGAGGGCGGATTTGTCCATGGGTGATGCGATCCACAGGGTGCATCCCACGAGCTGCGGACAGCCACTCAGAATACGAACTACTATTGCAACATTCAACGTCGCATAAGCCTTCGCCGCACACTCCAGTCCGTCTAAGGTTAACTCCGTTAAATTTGGCCAACTTGGTCTGGAATAACGGGGAAAGATCAGGTTGTCAAACGGAATGCGAAGACATAAGCTTCGGAGGTTAACGGCTTCGAAGAGCCCACAAGCTGGCGTCGGCTCGGGCCTGTCCCACTCGTGCAACTGAGATAAGAAGCAGGGTAATGAGAAGCGCGTCGAAAAGGAGTGGGGGGACGAGAAGCGGGAAACTGGGAACAGTCGATAGACAAGTCCTCCAAGATCGATGGTGCTTCGACATCGAGATTCATGACAGCCTGTGGGAAGCCTGTAACTTGGAGATCCCGACAACCCTCAGAGGTACAAGGGACTTTACGGCTCCGAGAAGACTCATCATCATTGAGGCATACAGAAAACTTGAGTGGAACGCCTCGTGAACGTTCTGAAAATAGCTGAACGAGGTGACGGAAGGGTTTTTCAGCTACCGAATTGACGTGGACCGTGGACCACCGAAGAGGAGCAGTGGACAGGAATATCGACCTCCAGAGGCTGCACACGTGAGTGAGTCGGATAGACGATTCAGGTGGGCACCACTGAAATATTTCCTGCAGTATCTCGAGTGGTAGGTGGCGAATTGGGGATATAAGAGCCCGGTGGGAGGTGACAAATTGTTTGAGCACCTTTCGTCGCTCAATTAAAGCCTTGGGTGTCCGCCGTTTGCTGCGTACCAACTTTGCGTAAATTGCGTTGACGACGCGTAGTTTGACCTCATACTGAACCAGCATCTCCTTTAGCTGTTGTAATTCGGTGTCGGACAGCGCATAGTTGGTTCGGAGGAAATGGGAGAATGGGGAGTTCATAGTTCCGAGATGTCTAGATGGTCCTAGTTTCTACAAGGTGAATACGGGAGCCGTCATCAGAGATGCAACTCACGAGCGTAATGCTTTAGTAGAGATTGTTGTAGGAGTGGCGCACCCAAATGGTGGTGGGATGAGATAAAGACGGGTTGCCACTCCTAGTAGGACCTTAATATTGTTGTCGAGACAATGGGTTAGTCTTTGAAAAGTCGATGATCGGAAAACTCCGTCGATACAACTTGAAGGGACAAGGAAAGGCCAAAGTTCCTTTTGAAAACCCTGGCGGTTTAGTTTGGATCACGTATGTTTAAAAATGATTTGTTCACAATTATCTGTTCTAATCGGTTCATAACCAAGTAAAATTTGCAAGTTGTCCATTTTCTTTAGCCAGACAATGAAAATTTTAGCAGATTCGCAGCAGGAGAAACACAGCCTAATATCCCGGAGTGGGACAGCTCGAACACCTTACCTTTCACGTGGCATTATCCAAACAAAGAGTCCTTTCTTAGAAATTTCGTTCTTTTCCGCGTTTTATTGACGTCTTTCAATTTTACATTGCTTCCGAAGGAAAGGAAACCTTTGCTTCGGCTTTTCGGTCAATTTTACTCAATGGCCAACTTTCATCATAAGATCACAAAGACAAAATTGTCACGAAAATTTCAGCTTTTGTTAAACAAAGATAGCTTGGGAAAAGTCGTATCAGGCAGACTGCTCCTGCGATTGACACGGAGGATTCTTGACTATAGAAAGATGAAAATAGGTCAATAAGATCGATATTATTGCTTTCCGCACACAGCTCGGTGGCGTAGTGATTATTGCATGCGCCCTCAACGTCAAGGCCTCGTTCGAATCGAGGACTGAGCACTTATGTACCAATAGTGAAGCTTCAAGGCCTGCTTAATTATTTTTTCTCATTTGTGTGATTGTACCGGAATGAATACTTGAAATAAAAAAAGAGTGAGGATTGGACGTATTGTACCTGGTATACTAATTCAGTCTAATTGAGAGGGATCATTTCAGAGAACGACAAAAATAAGTGAATAAGAACTAATATTATTGCGAGCTTCATATAGCTCGGTAGCGTGATGGTCATCGCGGGCAAACTTGTCCACGCTGTCAGAGTAGTACGCATACTACTCTGACAGCCTGGACACCAGTCAAAGCCTCGTTCGAATCGGGGACTGAGTACTGAGCAGGAATTTGGTAAATTGTCTTTTACTGTGGTCCGTCCCCTCCCCTTCGCAAAGGTAAAGACGGTTTTATACTACGGAATCGTGGATTTTTCATTAATTTTTTATTCTGCGAAGTGACACCTGTCGCATCCAAGTCGCATCTTTGTGTACCGAGAACCAAGTTCTCCGAGAAGAGCTCGTTACGAAATAATAAAATCCAAGATAGATGTAAATGTACAACAACGCAATAGAATTGATTTATTCATGCACTCTGCAGCCTGCTGGTCATATAGTGCGCGAAAAATTATTACAATTGCACAACTCGTTCGGATAGTCTGACGAGTTAGCGACGAGCGGCCGTAAATTGCACACGTGATTTCAGATCAATCCCAGAATGTGGACTCCGAGTCTTCACCACCATCATTAGTGGCGTTATGCCTCTCTTTCCCAAGTCAGCTCATCGGACTGGTGATCTATGCACGATGTCGCGCCATCTCCTTCTGTTCCCAGCTCACTTTTTGTGATTCTCTCGACGCTCACCAATCCAATGGCTTCGTCAGACGCCCCTTCATCAGTAAAATTACAAGCTCTTTCACTTTCACTTTTGGCCGCTTTTGGCCTCTTTCACTTTCACAACGCTTTCACTTTCACTTTGAGACCTCTTTGCAATAGCTTTCAGGCTTTCATCTCTTTAGAAATTAAGGTACTCGATGTGATGGTTAAATGTCCTCCTCGCCTCTATCAACGTCCGAATAACAACCCTCATCCCAACACTCCTCAAGTCTCTCCTATGCACCTTGTCCGCATCCAAAAAGCCCCGAGAGCCACGAATCGCGAGTGGGTGGGTTATGCCCTATGAGAGGCAGCCGTGGCGTGAGTCATCC